>CAHIKZ030004700.1:470000-517500 GCA_903632075.3 Acanthosepion pharaonis | reverse complement strand
AGGCACAGGAGTTGCGGGGGGGGGGAAGTGACTGAAGCTGAGACGCCAGGTCAGGACCAATAATATTGCTGATTCTTTCAAGTATCTCTAGATATATAGCAGGAGCTCCGAACCGTAAATGACAACAATATTATAAGCGTAGACGAATGGTAGATATGCAAGATAGATTCTGGAGAGAAAGATTGTCTAGCACGAGAGAGTGATGCACATTTCTTAGTAGCTGATCTAGGATTCAATATAATATTTTCACTTTGCCGAGAACGTTAGCCTGAGAAGGGGCAACGATTGACTCTCCTAGAGGTTAACATCAGCCATGCAGATGACAGGCAAAAATCGGTCTCTCAGATGATTAATAGAAAGCAGTTTAATGTTGCAGGTGTTAAAATTAACAAGCCTTCCTTTGCATCAACCGTCAATTTGACTTTATCGAAATGATCAGATTTAATAAACAAGAGTAAATTGTTGTGTCATCAGTATAGAGAAAAGTCGGTTCATTGTGTTATGCCAGTCAATTTTTCTCATCGGAATGCATCTTACACATTTATCAATCCACCATTCGTTCGTGCACTGCATACTGTTGCCATCTCTTTTCTATATACCTTGAGGTTCTTGA
Organism: Acanthosepion pharaonis; assembly: GCA_903632075.3. NCBI lineage: Eukaryota > Metazoa > Mollusca > Cephalopoda > Sepiida > Sepiidae > Acanthosepion > Acanthosepion pharaonis. The sequence continues at coordinate 516,887 of CAHIKZ030004700.1, read as the reverse complement.
TAAAATTCAAAGAAATGCCTGTGATGATCCTGAATTGGCATTTCGAATTGACGTGGTTTTCCTTTGTTTTTTCTGCAAGTATTTTCATAAGAATTTCTCTGATGAGCTTTCCACTGCCAAGACTACATGAATTTAAGCGTGCTACTACATTGGCAGTTAGGTCTCACTATATATTCTATTCTAATAGTTTCTTTGATGGAACTTCTCGCCTGTGGAACTCGCTTCCGATTTCTTGATTCCCTGTCACCCATAATCTTCAAAAATTAAATGCAACGCCAATTTTCTATCTTCCTGAATCCAGTACTTTTATTGTCCTTTCTACTCAGTTTTTTTTTCTCATTCTCTTTTGCATCCAGCACCCTCGTGGGTCCTAATGGCATTATCGCTTTACATGATTTGAAATGATTTTTATTAAATGGTAGATAGATAGATATATTTGTTTTGTCTTTCTGTCTGAATTTCTGTGATTACATTATATATATGCGTGTGACGTCGTCCCCCGGTCGCAGCGTCGACTGTGTCGTTCGATTCCGTTCGCGGCGCCAATTGTGACGTCACGTGCTCCCCAGGCTCTGATATCCTGGTCACGGACAGCACCAGTTGTGACGTCTTTTGTCGCGGCGTCAGCTGTTCGCTCCTCGCTGCTCCAAACGTGACGTTCTAACCCTTTGGTTAGATTGATACCAGCCTCGTCGTTCTCAACACGCTTCCAACGCCTGGTTACCAGGGTAACTGCACTGATCTCCGGTCTGCCTACCCACGTTGTGACTTGATCTTAGACAGACAAGATCAAACAGGGCTTGAGGCCGTAATGCAAGTTGAGTCTAACGGGGGTGATAACACACAATTATGTATAAAATAAAAGAAATAAAATAAAAACTCACAAGGTCCAACGTATCAAGAAAAAGGTAACAAACTTTTATGTCTAATTGCTCGGTACATAGGACTATGTCTACTTCCCGACGTTCTGTGGATTGTGGCACGACGCTTTTACTAGGCAACTTTAAGGCTTCCAGTTGTCTGCTCTCTAAGAAATTTGTGTTTCGGCGTGTCCTTGGATGAAAGTCGAAAAAAAAACTTATTTCTGTGGTCTGATTTTAAGTCGCTCTTCAAACTACTTGTTTTTGGTTGAAGAAGAGTCCAGAAGTGTGCGTGAATCTTGGTTAGCTATCTTGACGCGGTTTCAACACTGGGCGCTTATCTCTGCTTGTCGTTCACGGCTCAAACTCCAACTCAAACTCTCTCGCCGTCCGCTCTCAAACTTCTTCTCTTCAGAGTCTGAATTACGGTTCACTCATCTCCGCCGTCAGTGCGCGAATTAACTTCTTCTCTTCAGCTTGCTCTGATTCAAACTTCTCCACTTAGGCCAAACGAGCCGCTTCACTTCGGCCAAACGAGCTGGCCTCTCCTGCCCGCTATGGGGGGGGGGACGAATCCGGCCCGCCGTCCGCGGCTGATCTCTCTTGCCGTCCGCGGCGTAACTCTCTCTCGCCGTCCGCGGCTGCCACTCTGATTTCTGTCGGTTGGGGTCCCGCTTTTATTGACGCCGTCAAAACTGGGGTGGGTCTGTTTGGCGTCGGGGATTCTCTTTTGATAATTCTAAATACGTATCCACCCTTCTTATTTCTGGTTAGGGATTTTCCACCATCGGCAACTCACTTTCACTCCCACCTCCTTATTGTGTCTCTGAGGGCGTATACCCGCTTCCCGCTTCTTCGTATCGGCCCTCACACTTACACTTCTGACAAGGGCGTCGACCGATTCTCCTCGTGCGTCACGTGACCGCTCTCGGCCAATGAGGTCCTGGTCGGGTATCTTTCCTCCTCCTTCGTGCGCCACGTGATCTTATTTAGCCAATGACGTCCTGGTCGGGTATCTTTCTCCCCTTCGTGTGTCATGTGATCCCATCTAGCCAATGACGTCTTTAGTCGGGCGTGGACAATCCGTGGCTTTGTTCTGGGGAAGAAACACCTTGCTTAAAAAAAATAAAATTTAAATCGCCCTTATCATAAGCAACTGCGATGACATCTTCGGCTTTTTAACACGTGGTATTTGTCAAGCAGTTTATCGCTAATTGGATACGACCTAAGAAAGGGATTTCTCAGACCTGTTGGCGTTTCCGTGAACGAATAAAAATAATTCACTCTTTTTTCCCGGCCAAAGACCCGATAATAAAAATTTTCATTATCTCAAAAAAATATTTTCAGCGAACATCATCTTGTGTGGCTTTTTTCCAATTCTGGAAATTGTCTGTGTTTTCGTATTAATGGTTTGTCTTCATATCCTTAGATACTCTTCCCACCTGTTACCTATCATATTTTTCATTGTCTCTAAACTTCGTTTCTTCAACCATTTGATAACAAACTTCCATTTTTCGTGGACACGGAAGTAGGTCAGGTGCTTGACCTGGATATCTTCCGGCATCTGTTATGTGTCTGTCGAGCGTGTGTGTGCTCGCTTATGACCTGTTTTCGTATTATTTATTTTTTCTCTTTTTCTTCTGTCTTCTCTTTCTTTCTCCCAGATCGCTTGAATGTAAAGAAAGAATTATTCCTAACCCCGAAATATTTTTCAGCCCTAAATAATTATCAAATGGTTGACAAACCGTAAAAAACAAATCATATATTTATGAATATTTCTTCTCAGCTTGCCAACTATGTATGGTCACATGCGGACTATTTTCTACATTTCGTGATTCTTAACATAACGTTTCGGTCGTTGTACTCCCATCCGCCTTCATCAGGTGTATGTCGATCTGGGTATTCTACAGAGAATTTTGGAATGAACTCTTTATTTAAAGTACGTGTGTAAATTATATTTCGTGTAGTTCTAATTTTTTAGATTCCTAACCCAAGATAAGTGTTTTGTTCAACTCTTTGAGCCAGAGACAAAGGGACAATGAATGCAGCGGAAACAACTCTCCTCATTTCCTCTGCAGGGAAGCTGATGGTTACAGCTTTTTGGTATGTAAAAGGCATTGCCCTTCAAAAGGGTCACAGTATCAATGGAGAGTAATATGCCAACTTGCTGAGGCAGTTACGAAGATCATCAAAACCAATCGCCCAGGAAAACTGACGAAAGGGGTCAGGTTTCATCAGGACAATACTCCAGCCCACAAGTCCTTGCTTTCAATGAATGCTGTGTGACTGTGACCGCGCCCGCCATTCACCTGATTTGACTATCATATTTTCCTAAGACGACAAAACATTTGACTGAGAACCAGTATTGCAGTGAGGATAACATAGCAGAATGGACAGTCTTCTTTGAACAGTCAGACTTCAGTTCACCTGGAAAGACACAATGCATTTATTAATGAGAAGTTTTGAAATTAATGCATGCAAGATTTCAAAACTCTGGTATTACTCCTTCGCAGTCAGATGATGAACTTGTCAGCCAACACTCGCCTGTGTATTTTTGTGATGTTAATGTATTTCCAATGGGTTAATCGCCACAGAGCATTGTAAACCATTTTGCTATAAAAATACGTTGTAAACGATTTTATTATAGAAATGCATTATAAATGATTTCGTTATAGAAATCCCTTGAAAACTTGAAAATAAAATGAACGATTTCTCAATAATCAAAAATTAATGCTGGCATTCCTTTAAATTAAATTAATGAGGACTCTGAAAATCCCACGAGTGTTAATATATTAACATTACTCTCGCATATGTATTTCTGCAATTACTGGCAGAAGGGATATATATATATATATATATATATATATATATATATATATATATATATATATACGACTTGGTTTAAAGGGTGGGGTTGATCACTTGTAGGACGCACCTCACCGTCAAACTTCATTAGCACAAGCCTGCAGCATGCCTTACGCTACTTTACCAAATGCAGGAAACCCAACCAATTCTTTGTTTGCGAAGCCAAGATGATATTGAATATACATTTACATATAAAATTAAAGTAAACAAGTCTATAAAAATAAATACATTACGCCACAAATAAATACATAAAGAAAAAAATAAATTAACACATCAGATCTCCGTGGTGTCGGTCGCGCAACAGTGAACAAGTGAGTTGTGTTTTCTCAAAAAAATAATAAAAGAAAGAAACAAAAAAAAAAATAAGAGAAAGAACAAACAAAGAAAATGTTTCAAAAAATTGTCCACTTCTGTGGTTGCTTAAGGACACATCACGTTAAAATACCGGTTATGGTACGATCACCGAGGTTAAGCAACATCAAAACTTGTCAGTACTTAGATGGTTGACCACTTGAGAATACCAGCTACGGTGTGGGTGGTGTAATGGATACAGGGTCGGAATTGTTAATCGGAATGTCGAGTCCTTATTTCAGTTGGTTCGTTATTACTGACAGAAGATATATATATATATATATATATATATATATATATATATATATATATACGCAAATACTCATGGGAAAAGTATGAATTCACCTTTTCTTCCCCAAGCTATTGGTTAGTTATTAAAACTTGTATCACTAAAGTCATTATTATCGACATAAAATACTTAAAATATAAAAATATTTTCTGCCTTTAAATAACCCTCTGTGGTTGATAAGCCACTTGTAGGTTAATTTTATCCCCAAATGATTTACATATGATTTTGCATATATGTTAAATACCTTCTAATACAAAATTAAAGCTTATTTTTCTGACCAGTGGAATTGGCCTAAGGGAGGTCTGAAATTGCCATATAAAACAAATGGTATCTTTTACCCACGTTCTATCTATGAAGTATAAGCAGTCAATTCCGACAATAAGAAAATAAAAAGAATCGCACATTTAAGCAAGCGGGATAATACGATATATGAATTGCTTATGCTTTTAATATAGAAACATCCTAATTAATTTTACTATAGTAAGATCCTAATTAATTTTACTATAGCAAAACAGTAAAATTAATTTTACTATAGAAAAACAGTAAAATTAATTTTACTATAGCTTCATATCTCACACCTCTCGCTTGTGGAACTCCCTTCCCTTTTCCTGTTTCCCTGATAGCTACAATCTCCAACTATTCAAATGTAATGTCAATCGACATCTCCAGTTGCCTTGATCTATCCACTATCCTTCTCCTCATCCTTTCTTCTATCACTCCTATCTGATCTTGTTCTAAATCTTCTGTAACCCCTTGCGTCCTAGTGACTTCGCGCCTTGCTACGAGTGAAATGCTTAAAAAAAAAAGAAAAGAAAAACATTGCAATTAATTTTACAATAGGAACATTATAATTAATTTCACTAAAACTGTTTATTTAATTTTATTATAGCAAAACATTATGTTTAATTTTACTATAGGCAACGTTATAATTAATCTTACTATAGCAAATCATTACAATTAATTTTACTACAGATAAGATTATAATTTTTTTCTTATAGCAAAAGATTATGATTGATTTTACTATAGTAAGACGTCATAATTAGTTCTACTATAGTAAAAAATTGTAAATAATTTTAGTGTAGGAAATGTTATGATTAATTTTACTATAGAATGACATATAAATGTTTTGTCATTTAATATAAGTATAAATTGGAAATAAAGATCTTATCAGTAGTAAGGAATTAAAATCATTATTTGAATAAACCAATATCAACATATCTCTCTGACAGACTTGTTTCTCTCTATAAGAAAAAAGAGATATGTGAAAATTAATTACACGCTCTTTCTTCATCGATATTTTTTTTTCCACCTTCTCAGATATCCCTAATTTCTTTGTCTCTCTCTCTCTCTGTCTGACTCTTATTTTCCTTTCCTATGTTTATTTTTCCTTTTTTGTCTGACTTGTGTTTTCGGTGGAGATTACGCCGAGAGTACACAAATCAAAATATGTAATGACACTGAACTGAAACGATGCTCACATTATCCGCTTGAGAGACAAACCGACGACGTCTGCATTGAAGGGAGCTAAACAGAGATTGAAATTATTCCAAAATGGCGGGTGGTGTGTCGTATGAGTAGAGAACTATAAACACACATAAAACTTGGGTCATTTCTTGAGACATCTCACCAACCATCCACACAACTCTAATCACCATTGAAAGAGAGAAAAGAACTGAATATTGAAAAAGATTGGTGTGAAACTTGAAGGGTACAATGAGACGGGATAAAAGAAGCAAAGAAAGAGAGTAGGATGTAAAGAGAAAATAAATGGAAGCTGTGATTGGATAGTTGTAACGTAAGTCGCCTCGATAGGCATGTAGTAGTGTGACCGATGTGATTATTTATGAGTTCGGTTAAGCGGCATTTGAACACAGCTCAACGCATGCACACAAACAGATTCTATCCGAAACATACTAGTAGAAAACACAAGCATAATAACGGCATTTAAATGTTTATATGATTAAGAATAATGGAAGCCTTAATAATAAAAGTATTTAAAAAAAAAGAAAAAGCCAATACTCAATAATATTAATGTTGAAACTTGACTAATGCATGGAATAATAATACAACACAAAATGTACTTAGAACAAAATGTATTGGAACAAGAAAGTGTACACAAGATTTACATATAGTCTTTTGTATATTCCTGGTAAGACCGTTCCTGGAGAATGGGTTGACTTAGTCGCAGTCGGGCAGAGTCTCTGGATTGAATCTCTTGATTCCTCCCCTCGTCTTCCCGGTACCAACCATATTTATATGGTCGGTACTCCACTATGCAAATTAGGTGGATCCTACCACAACAATTAACTACGAACATGGCCACAACGTGCTGACAGTGTTCGGAAAATAAAACATCCCTCTAGATACATACACATAACCCATACTTACATTAAAAACTAAAAATAAAATCATCCTGGATAATTACTAAAATTATAGCCGAAAGCGCTATAAATTACAGAACATTAGGCCAGTTTCTACGGACTCTGTATCCAGAAAATAAAGAACTTTATCTGCCATCTTTAATGAAAAGGTTATAATAAAAATAATTAATATTGGATTAAAAAATACTTCAAAAATATATATAAATATAACATATATCTCAATATATATAAATATAAAATTGGACATTGAGGTAAACACCACGCGGTAACAGTCTGTTTCATACACAATCGTCAGGCCATCGATTATTTAAATATGCTCTTTTCCTGATATTGAGCACTTTAACCCATAAACATCGCATACCTTAAAAATATATTTTATACTATATATATATATATATGTGTGTGTGTGTGTGTGTGTGTGTGTGTGTGTGTAAGAAAACCTGAGCGATCTCCCATGTCGCAGATATCGAGCAAGAATAAGTATTTTCTGTCTTATTTGAGAAAATCTTGCTTTTGTATATTAGATAGGTTATTTCTCAGTATTCTGTGTTTTATTATCACAATATGTTGAAAGGCACTAACTCATACTAACATGTTTTTTTCTGCTTATTCTTCTTCTATGTGCTGTGCCCCTTCAAGACGTCGGCGATCATGATCCTCCACAATTTCCTGTCTTTTGTAGCTCTTAATAACTTCTGCCTTTTGGTTTTCTCTTTTAAAACTTACTCCGCCATCCATTAATCCAACTCGCTATGTAGGCAATGCGTTGTTTTCCTCTGCCCCTCTTGCCGTCAGTCTATCCTATGAGTATCAAATTTTCCAAGCCCTCTTTCCTCATTATGTGCCCAAGTAGTTTGAACTAGATCTTCCTGATGGGATGGAATCTCAGTCCATGGTAATCTCAGTATCCTTCTGAAAATTCACAATTCTTCTTGCTTCAAGTCTTTTCTTCATCTGTGTGTCTAGCATTCAAGACCATATTAGAAGGTCTGATATTATATAAATAGTATTTTGCATGTTTCTAACAACTACTCCTGTTTCGTAATTCTTTGCTTAGCCCTTGGAATGCATTGTTCGCTATCCCAATGTGGCTTCGGATTGCGGCGACACACTTCCTGTTCTCTCTTAAATCACTTCCTAGATATTACTTATATTTTAAACGGAGAATCTACGATTTGGGTTGGGGCGGGGAATGTGATTTCTTCTTTCGTGATTGAAAGAAAAAACTTGAAACTACTAATCACAGGTACATCGTATACAAGATTCCAAACTTATATCATGCTTGTCAGTTCAGAGTCATTTAGTTCAGCAGACAAGTCCTGGTGATGTTTTTAAACACACGCGACTAAGTAGAGTGCCTCATCTGAGCTTAAATTAGGATCTGGGTTACTGACGAGTGTCGTGGGCCAGTGACTCACGGTTTTATTTTGGTCTGATGGTTGTGGTCGGGTGTAGAGCAGATCCTGTGAGGCCACTGGAACCCAGTTGTCAATATGTACCGTGAATGTTGTGGTTGGTTCCATAATAGTGGGGGGGGTACATGTGACATGGATGACGTCCCATGGTTCGCTTATATTGCCCTATTTTGTGGTGATTTACATCTTTCATGAACTGCAAATGAGTTCAAGATATTCTAGGACATCAATGATTATGATTATATTATATCGATAAATAGATTTGGACAGTTAGAGTTTATTAGATAGATAGATAGATAGATAGATAGATAGATAGATAGATAGATAGAACAGATATGAACAGATAGATAGATAGATAGATAGATAGATAGATAGATAGATATGAACAGACTAAGATAGATAGATAGATAGATAGATAGATAGATAGATAGATAGATAGATAGATAGATAGATATGAACAGACTGGGATAGATAGATAGATAGATAGATAGATAGATAGATAGATAGATAGATAGATAATCATAAAAAAGACAAAAGAAAAATAAATAAAAAGTTAAAGACACCGAAAAAAAATCAAGAAAGGAAATGTAATAAAAAGAATAAATGAAGAAGGTACGAAAGAAGGAAAGAAAGAAAGAATAAAAAAAGGAATGGAAAAGGAAGAAACAATAAAAGAAAAAGAAAGAATAAGAAAGCGAAGAGTAAATATAAAATAAAAAATATAGTTTAAAAAAGAAATAATGAATAAAACTAAAAGGAAAAAGAAAAAGAATAAAAGAAAGGAACTAACATAAAGGAAAGTTTTTAAAAAAACATGGTGGATTTAGGAAAAAACAAAGAAATTGAATAAGCGTCGGAATAAGAAAAAACGATGAAAGTGAAATGGAAAAGAAACAGAGGGGAATAGAAAATAAATAAAAAGAAAGAACGAACGAACAATGAAAGAAAAAAACAAATAAACAGACAAACATTATGAACAAATCAACAAAAATAAAAATAAGACGGAAACAATGAAGTTAAATAGTAAAAAAAAATAAAGGGAAAAGGAAAAATTATTGCAAAGAAAGAAAGAAAGAAAGAAAGAAAGAAAGAAAGAAACTTGTTTCTTTTTTTAACAAATCAACGGAAGTAAAAGAAAGACGGAAACAATACAGTGAAAAAGGGGGAAGAAATGAATAGAAAGAAAGACATACAGAAAGAATTAATAGAAAGAAATCAAAGGAAGAAAAGTCGATCCAAAACTGAAAGTGAGTGACAGAGAAATGGTTCAGTCGGAATAATTCGGATTCAATGCGAATCACTGAGGCGTGACATAATCAAATTCCTGTCTCAGATTTCTCTACGAAATGTAAGGAATCCCAAATGGGGCGTAGCTATGATGAGAAATGGAAGTGGCGTGTAGATAAATGGTGGGCTGTCCCTGGTCCCGAAAAATAAAAGCGAATGCTCAATGGTCCGTAAAAGGGTTAAATACAAGAAAAGACGGGCCAAGTTAACGCTCGATGGAGAGCAACTTTGCTGAAACGACCATAAAATCTCTCTTTTATGTTCTGTTTTGTGTGAAGTTGGTTTAATGTAGAGATTCCGGGTTAGAGGGGAGACGTCGAATTCGAGCGAAATCCCGGAAACATTCGCTGGTTTTACGCAAATGGAATAATGTAGTGCCGTCGTTATGTCTAAATCTGTTTCGTTTTAATGCTGAAATATTGCAGTTGGATCAAGTGGGGTCATGTAGCTCAGGATAGGTGAGGTAGGGAGAAAAGTCATGGCAAATCGTTTAAAGATATCGTCTCTCTTGACATAGTAAATAGAAGAGCATTTGCAGTTGATTGATTTTTATTTCTTAAAACAAAATCCGTAGATCAAATCTATAAGCAAATAAAGAGCCATCGCACTTTCCAAATAAATGTGAACTTGAGGGTTTAGCTTGATTGTTAGTGTACTGGGTTGAATTTTTCAAGGTTCAGTGTTATTCTGTTGACGAATTAAGACGAATTAAAACGAATTTTGTAGAATTACGACTCTTGTCTACGCTTCGTATTTTAATAAATTTTTGGGGTTTAAATTTTATCTTCTTTCGAAACACTCAGATGTATATTTAAATCGTTGAATGTTTACAGAATTAACAAGTCCACATCTAAAATTGGATAACACTATCAATACTAAATTTAAAACAATACAAGCCAGGAGAGCCACTCAATTTAGATAGTTACTGTTCAAATGGTTATGATGAATGAGGTGTTCGTTAAGAAAGAAAGAGGAGGTGGTAGGAAGTGAAGATTAGGAGGATAACGTTATTATCATGCAAAGTGCTCGGGTCAACTATATTCCTTTGTTCCACCAGTTCTAACCTCCACGGCTATGACCTCACATACAACATACATATTATCAAACCACACACATTCCCTCCGTATTCAACTGGCGAGAAGTTCCACTCGAACAGCTTATTTCTGCGAACCACTGCCGTGTGGAGCAGAATCCCAAGAGGATGTTTTCTTCATCCTTACAATCTTAACCTGTTCAAGTCTAGGGTTAACTATTAAATTCCTCACCTATCCATATAAACTACCAATTAACGTAACCCACTACCTCGAGTTTTGTTCAGGGTTACTGTAAAAAATAACAAAAAAATAAAGAGTACTTGAGTCAGATGAAACTGAACACAGGACTATGTTTTGGAATAGGAAAAAATCCCAGCATGCCTTTGTGTGTTTCTGTCTATAGAATGGGGAGGGGAAAGCTTTTTTTGCAGTCATTCGCAGATAGGATTGAAAACAATATTCCGTAAAAGATTTTTAACTCTCTCAAGGCTGGAATGTAAAGATCATGCAGCTTCAGCCGAAATATGGCAGAAAATCTGACTGTTTTAATGATAATGCATTGCAGAGACAAACAGGTAATTCCAGGAGTGATAGAAAAAGTCGAATACTTTCCCGACATATTTTTTTACCAAAGTGTTTTTTCTGTTTTTCACGTAAGATAACATTTCGGACATTTACTTTTAAAAAGGCTTCATTCAAAATAATCGACTACATTATTCTGATGTCAGTCTTACTAGTGACACACCATTTTTTTTTTAGTTTTCAAAAGTGATGATTTCTTTAATTGCTGCCATCATCTAAAATGGAAGATTATAAGCATTTTATGATTTTCATTTTAACCAAAATGAAATATACGAGTAAAATACTGAATACAAAAGATTTGTACAATGTATAGAGACGATATTTTTAATGTTCGATCGTGACAAAAGGGCAGAATTCTCACTGAGTAATGTTTCACAGTCGGTAAAGTACGGATGATCTAGGAAAGGGCATAATTGCTTGTAAATAATTAATGTTTATCATCGCGATATTCAACATACTCAAAATAACCAAATCAAGAAATTAAAATGAGTTGCAAAAGGTTTGGTAATGTTAGTCGCATTGATACGTTAATTTCGCAACAAATACAATCTGCGTACTGTGTTTAAACGATCTATTTCTCGGCATATTAAGGCCGATGAAAAACAGTTTAAAACAATGTGTAAAGAATGAAATTGCATTGCAAACGAAATAAAGCATTACTAACAGTACCAAATCAGATCTTCATTCGGATGAATTAATACTAAAAAATAATGACATCAAAGGGAACGTATTTATAAAGATTTCTTCCTGATGCCCAAACGATGGATTTGAATAAGTACTGTACCCAATAGAAGAAACTGCTGGCAGCAAAAAAAAGCTCCAGAATTTGTTCATGCGTAGATCATAATATTACTTCCCGAACATTTATAGGAAAATAATGCTGAACATCCCTGTATCTTTAATGTTTCGATGTAAAATTTAACCAGTATTTCTTGCCGTTCTATCCTACAACACACACTTATTCATTATATATATATATATATATATATATATATATATATATATATATATATATATATATATATATATATGGAACCGTCATTTACGCTGAATTGTCGGACCTTGTCCATTTCTTAATATATGACTTCATTTGTTTATTTTGATACGCCAGAGCAGTTATGAATGTACGAGATTCATGGAAGATTGAAGTTTATAAGCATATATATATATATATATATATATATATATATATATATATATATATATATATATATATTTATTTTTAAAAGTATGTATTTGGTCTTTTACTGAAGAGAGTGTACCCATCGGCAGTTATATTTTTTTAATCGAAAATATTTTTATTACTTCGAGCGTTATTTTTAGTGGATACCTGTGTTTGAGTAGAAGCTCCGTTTACTTTAAACAGTGTTAATTTGGCTTTTGTCGTAATTGAGAAAGAAAAAAAATAATGTAATATTAAATATTAAATATATATCATATTAAAAAAGGAAAATTCATAAATTCTTTAAAAATTGATTTTACACGAAATAAAATAGTGTTTAAAATAAAGACAGCGTCTATTCAAATATACGTATCCACTAAAAAGAACGTTTGAATTTATATCTAGACACACTGATGAGCTGTGATACAGCGAAACAGTGTGTCCGTGGATGACAATATATGCTCCTGAAAATTATTTTTTGTTGAGCACGATGGGTAGAAAGGGCGAACTTGTAAACAGTGACGACTACTGCTGCTAATGCGAGTGTCTTCTATTGAATTGAGTCCTCTCGGTCACTGGTGTGTTAGTTCAAAAAAATAAATACGCTAAAATTAACCTTCCTCTCTGCTGTGTACTTAGGTAGCTTAGGGTAGATTCAACGATTGTTTCGATCCCGGCTGGAAGCAATCGGATGTCTAGCCACGTTGATGAGCTGTGATACAGGGAAATAGTGTGTCTGTGGATAACTATATATATATATATATATATATATATATATATATATAGTACTTGGGAAAATAAAAATTATTTGAAAGAAAATTTTGGTATTTTTCTTAATCAATTTTCTACGGCTACCAAGAAATTGATTCGTGGACTGGAAAGGATTAAAACGAAAATAATCAGACATAATAGTATGTCTAAATTATTTACCCAAACATATTTTAATGAACATATATATACACGCAAACACACACACGCAAACACACACACGCAAACACACACACACACACACATACACAAGTGGCCTGACTTCATGAATTTAAGTTTGCTACTAGGCTGGAATCTCCGCTCCACAATTTTACTGTGAAAAGACTTAAATGTAAGCGCCTCTTCTACTTCAACAGATTCTTCTCTTGCACTTCCCGACAGTGTAACTCGCTTCCTCTTACTTGCTCCCCTAATAAGTATAATCTTCAAAACTTAATATGTAATGTCAATCAATACATTCTGAGGCGTTGATTGCTGTTCTTCTCTTTATCCTCGTCCATTCTACTTTTTATCCTTTCCCCTCTAAATACACACACACACACACACACACACACACACACACATATATATATATATATATATATATATAGATAGATAGATTGATATAGATATATATATATATATATATAGTATTTATTAAAAAAATTGAACATAAATATGTTATAAATCACTACAAAAATAGCCATCTTGTTTCAACACTTCTGGTGTCTTGTCAAATGTTAGTGTTGATTGCAGAATAAAGAGTTTTAAAAAGTTCAAAAGCAACCAAACTTCCCTCAGTAGGGGAAACATTGTTATGTAAGCTACAATGACCATTCAAAACACAAGTATATGATAATTCAAAAAACTTGACAACGATTCTTATATACACTTTATTAATGCCTTAATTTTAATGTTAGTCTAAATTAGAAATCATTCTAACTGATTAATTTTTAATTTTACTATAAAGTCAAAATATAATAAATTACAAATTTTCAGTTAGAGCAAACGCTGATCTAAAGAGATTCAAACATCGTTACAACTCAATTCCTTGGTTCCAATTCAATTGATACAATTCAAAGGATCTGTATTCAGATGCTGTGGGCAGGGTAAGAAGTTTTACAAATGACTAGACAGACAGAATTACATCATATTACATAAACACGTAAATATATTTAGATATATAAACACGTAAAACCACGGACGACACAGGAAATAAAGAGATCCACGTCAAAGAAAATACTATTAGACACATATACATACAATTAAAAGTATATGCAAGCAATTACACACAGATGCACTAATAAAGACAGAGGCAGACTCACCAAGGTTCGAGCCTAAAAGTATTAATAAGCGAGTACAAACCAACTATCAAAATTTTTACATACATGTGTAAAAATATATAGATAAAAAGAGGGTCTAATTGATGAAAGACAAGAAGGGTATAATTGAAAAACAAATACTCGTCTATGAACAAAACAAAGAAAAAAGACAAACATATTCATACAAATGAACACAACATACACGCATACACATATAAAAAAATCTAACAGCCAAATTTGCATACCCAAACAAAATACAAAACGGAAAATAAGAACCAGCATATATACAGAAATTAAAATACATTTACGCACATATATAGATGTACCTACATATACACCAATATATGTATGAGTACATATGAATGCATACATGGACACACACACATATATATATATATAAACATACATATATAAATACATGCATACACATACATATATAAAGATTATATACGTATATACAAATATATATATATGTATATATATATACATACGCATACATATATACACGTACACATAGATATAAATACAAACAAACATATCAACCCATTCCTACATACAAAACACACAAATAAACAAACACTCAGACACACATGAGTAAATGCAGGTATCTAAGTGTATACACCCTTATAGAAAGAAGTAGAAACATACATCCTTACTAAAAAACATACGTACAGTCTTATCTAAATGACTATAATTAATTCAGAGCCCATTCAAGATTAATGTATAACGAAACACAACTGTTTAGTATTAAGTCAGCAAGCTATTCTAAGTTAAATTGCTATCAAACAAATGTAGATTTTTCTTAGCATCGATAAAACACTTAAAATACTAAAATATACATATATATATATATATATATATATATATATATATATATATTTATTTAGTGTGTGTGTGCATATACATATTAACATACGTCTACATTACACCCATACATACACACAAGTATACACAAATATATAAATACATTTTGCAAATACAAACACATACATATATATATACATAAATATATACACACGTAAACAGCTATATGTGCATATACATACATATATATATACATATATATATATATATATATATATATATATATATGTGTGTGTGTGTGTGTGTGTGTGTGTGTGTAGATGAATACAAATAGATAGAAGGACTAGCAAATAATAGAATTATTAACAATCTAAACTTACAGTAACATTACATTGTCGTTAAAAATATTAGTACCCATTTTGTGAGTTAATTTGGGAGCTATGTTTATAATTAACAGTGAGTTCATTTCTTTGATTTAAGATTTTGATCTTGTCTTTAAATCTAATCCTTGTGGGTCTGCCTTTGTCTTAATTATATTATGTGTGTCTGATTGCTTGTATATGCTTTGAAGTGTATGTATATGTGCCTGATATTATTTTCTATTTAATGCAAGGTTAAATTTAAAATTCAAAATTTGTAATTTTTATTTTTTGACTTTATAGTAAAATTAAAAGTTGATCGCAATGATTCTAATTTAGTCTCATATTAACATTAAAGCATTAATAAATTGTAAGTAAGGATCGTTGCCAAGTTTTTTAAATTACATATACTTTTATTTTGATTGGCCATTGTATCTTACGTAACAATGTTTCCACTACTGAGGAGAGTTTGATTGCTTTTGAACTTTTTAAAACTCTTTATTCTGCAATCATCACCATCACTTGACAAGACATCAGAAGTGTTGAAACAAAATGGCTATTTTTGCAGTGATGTTACATGTATATGTTATAATTTTTTAATAAATACTACTTGTTCTAATCTGTCTTTTAAGAATAGTGTTTTTGGTTATTGGAATTTATTCCGTCTATATCAATCCTATGTTATATATATATATATATATATATATATATATATATATATATATATATATATATATATTTATACACGTTTCATTAAATAATATAGACAAGTGTTGTCTATTTATTTTATGTAAAATTTTGTTCGTAATATATACAACTATACTTCGACATGAAAATAATAGACAAAAACTAAAAATACTTGAAGCATTATACATCAAACAGTTAAAACCCAACCTAAACAAAATCAATTATGGCATCTCTACAAATATTCTTAAATGTCTATAATTGGTAACAGAAGCCATTGGTTTATACCAATGGCTTTCCTTATTTCATTCTACAATTCACTCTCGTGTAGTCATGTGTGACGTCATGAGATGCGGTGCGATTTTCGCTTCTAGCGTCTTACATGCGTGTGTTTATCGTTGCTTAGTGATCAACTATGTAAACAATGACAGACTATCATCACTGTCGTGTCCGTATATTGTTTAATATGTTTGTGATTTACATCTTTGATAATGGCTTAAGCCGAAAGCTTAGATTATATTAAAAAAATATGGATCATTATTGTGAATTTCTTTCTTCGTTTAATGATAATGTTATCAAACTTATCAGATGTTACGAACAAATTTTACATAAAATAAATAGACAACACTTGTCTATATTATTTAATGAAACGTGTATAAATGAAAATATGCTGCCTAAATGCACATATATATATATATATATATATATATATATATATATATATATATATATATATATGCGCACGTATGACAGCGCGCTATGTGAAAAGTGTTCAATTTACATACGGGATAACTGAAGATTTGATTAAAAAGCAGTCACTGCTGAGTAAGGCTAATACTAATTATCATTTGAAAGTTTTGGAATCAGTAAATATTAAGTCCTACCAACCATCTCTCTGTAACAAAAATGAGTGGTTGGTGGGTTTAAAGATAATATCCATTAATGTTGTATTTTTTGTTTGTATATAACATTAGTTTAAGTTTGTATTTTTTACTCGCTGTGAGCATGTTTTCTTTATCTCCGATTTTTTGCACTCAAAAGCAGGAGACAGATTAGAGTCGACTGTTTTTAATCGATATATTTCATTATTGCCGATTTATCAATCTAATATATAATATATATAGTCCTCGTGAAACTTTCAATGCTTTCCTGTTTGGATTTTTCTTTCTTTCTTTCTTACGGTGAAATTAAACAACGTCTCTGATATGTATTTTCCGTTTTTCCTCGCGATCAAAACGTAACAGTCGATTATTCATTAGCAGTGCGTTTCTTCCTTGTTTTTACCTTTCATTCACTGAGATCAAACCGTGTCTCTGATCTGTTATTTCACGCGATCAAAAACAGAACAGTCCATTATCTATGAGGTACTGGAATGTCGTTTCTTTCTTTCTTACTTCCTTTGACTGAAATCAAACTGCGTCTCTGAATTGTCTTTCGATCTTTTCTAGCAATTAAAACGGGACAGTCGATTATTTATGAGGTATTGGCAGGGCGTTTATTTATATTTTTTTTGTATTTCTTTCACTGAAATGAAACTGCGTATTCGGTATATCTTTTCCGTCTTTTCTAGCAATCAAAATAGAACAGTCGATTATTTATGAGGTATTGGCAAAGAGGGATGCACGTAGGTGTTAAGTATCTAATTAAGGGTGGGATAAGCTGAATTATAATAAGATATTTTTGTCACTTCTATTTGTTATGAATATCCTTTCAATATGCTTGCTTTTTAAAAAAAATATCTTGTTTTTTTTAATATAGGTAAAGTGGTTCCACCTCCAATAATATTTACACATTACTTTCGGCGCGTTAATGTTTCAATTTCCTCATGCATATATTAATGAGATCTGTAGAGACATATGCATTTGAGGTTGAACGGGAATAACACAAAAAACTACTGAGAAAAAAAACTTTGCTAAACAAAGCAGAAACGTATCCCTATTTAACTACAATAAAATAAAAGTAAAAAATAACGTAAAACCGACAACGGAAAATTGAGCACGAATACAACACCAATTCAAAACGGGTGTATATTTCCATGCCTTTTCTTTTGTTGCCTTCAAGTCAAACACAAACCAACGCCCTTTTCAATATTTAACTACCCTGTAAGTGTTTATTTTTGCTTTTGTATTAAGTCTGGGTAGCAACGGAACCCTTATTTTCCCTCGAGAGGAGAAAGTTGTTTAGGAGACAGAATAAAAAAGACAACGGTCATTACTGGAAGCAAGGCCATTGTTATGTCGACAATGCTAAAAAAATATAATAGATAGATAGATAGATAGATAAGAATATAGATATAGATGTATAAATATATAGATAGATATATAAATAGATAGATAGATAAATATGAATAGATTATGAAAATAGATATTAATAGACTGAGAGATATGAATAAACAAAGATATGTAGAGAGATATGAATATCGATAGATATATAAATATCTATCTATATATCTTTATATATCTATATACATATTTTAGATAGATATATAAATCTATCTATCTATATATATATATATGTGTGTGTGTGTGTGTGTGTGTGAGTGTATATATATATATATATATATATATATATATATATATATATATATATATGTAGACAGATAGATATGAATAGACTCTGAGAGATGTGAACAGGCTGATAGCTAGATAGATATGAATATATATAGATATATAAATATATAGATAGATAAATATGAATGGATTATGATAGATAGATAGATATGAATACACTGTGATGTGTGTGTGTGTGTGTGTGTGCGTGTGTAATATATGTTCCCACACTCTATCCTAACCGCCAAATTACTCAGCACCATCACCTTCCCCACCCCATGTTCTATACCCTTATTTCTTTATGTTCAATATCTCATTCCCCTTCTACCCACCACCAATCCCAATTTTTAAATCTAAGGTTATTTTCACAAAAAAATTTCGCACAGTGAGAAATCAGAGATCGGATTTTTATTAATAATTCCATCTACAAACAGGATTTCTCGTATCCGCTGATGAAGGACACAGGCGTGTCCGAAAATTCCAAAACTTGTAACCTTAAACTTCGTGCTTCATTTCTGTCATGTGGTTAATATTAATAAATATTTCGTACTGATTATACCGGTACCCTTTCGTTTTGCCTTTGTTTTATTGACACTAGCGGGTCTTAAATGCCACTTAAGATTATCGCATAATCTTTCATAACTGAATCAATAAGCTGGCAGATCCTCATACGTCGAAAACGACGGGAGAATCCATTATATATATATATATATATATATATATATATATATATATATATATATATATATTAATGTGTGTTTGGGTAGCAAACTTTATTTTAAATATGTTTCATTAAATATGACAGACAAGAAAATTCATATATTAATCGGAATCACTCCAATTAAGGAAGTAATGTCACTAAAATACAAGGGGTTACAGGGTGTGGAAGAATTAGGAATAGAAACATTGATGATGTGCAGAAAGGCAAGAGAGTAAACAGGAGGACAGTAGATTGACATTGCATTTAATTTTTTTTTTTCAAATCAAAGTTGACTGGAAAGCATGGAGCCGGAAGGGGGTTTTACAAGCAAGAAGTACGAGAGAAGAAACAGTTAGCTTAGAACTTTCGGTTACATTTAGCCAGCTCAACTGTTAAATTGATGACATATCGACGCCAGTCTAGTGCTGCGCTTATATTCTAGATACCAGAGCGAAGAGACCATCCGAATAATTACCATGAAAGTATTTATAAAAAAAAATGTCAGAGAGAGGCAACATTAGAGCTGTGGGAAAGTGACTTGAACTGATCCGCCATATCAGATCCAATAATACTGCAGATTCTTCTTACCAAGGAGCTTAAGGTAAATAGCAATATATATAGCTAAATGACAAGATAGCTAACTGGACGGATAGATAGATAGATAGATAGATAGATAGATAGATAGATAGATAGATAGATAGATAGATAGATATTAATAGACTGATAGCTAGCTACTTAGCTAGACAGATAAATAACATGAAAATTTATTCTATCCGAAATTTTCTGTCCTCTCTGAACATTATCAATGAAAATGTATTGATTTTATTTTGCAGCATGTATTTATAAACTAAAGCAAAAATTTTAGTTTCAATTTTTTTTTTAAATTTAAGAGACGTTCATAAATATTCATCAGGTCAACTAACGAGCCCCGCTAAATTATGAATGATGCTAAGTGCTGTAATTTAATGTCTAATAAACGAAAGATTAAATGGAGAATTCGTGTTCGTATGTTTTGGATGGATTGAGGTGAATTAACAGGTATTGTTTTTGTTGAATGTCAAATTCAATGCTTGTGTCATATTTATGATTAGAATATCCTCGAATGAAAGTTCGTCTTGACTTTATTTCATCGTGAAATGGATATATATGTTTAAGAAATAAGAAATAAGAGGGCGTCTGCTTAAATACACGTATGCACTAAAAATAGCGTATATATATATATATATATATATATATATATATATATATATATATATATATATATATATATTGATTATATTAGTGGTCAATATATATATATATATATATATATATATATATATATATATAAATTCCCTAGAGGATAGAATCCAGTTAGAACTCAACGTCCAGGACAGTGTGAGAATATAATATAAAAGGCTCAAACCCTAATGTTCCATGGTTATAATTTATTACATTGGAATCGTAATCACCTACAAATTCAAAAAGAGATCGGAAAATATAACTCCGGGTATAAAAAATAAAATTTTAGTGAGTGTATGTGTGGGAATGGGAAACAAGTGTGAGAGGGAAATGTATGAAGACTCTAGAGTGAGGTGTAACAGAAGAAAGAAAACAAGAAGGCCTAAAGTTCAAGGTGGGGATTAAAATTTAACAGAGAGGATTTTTAAAGAGAGGAGTTAACTAACAGTTTAAATGATTGAGATACAGATAAATATGAATTGTTTTCAGATGCAAGAATCGCCACCGATTCGCTGACCTAAAATTAAAATTAAAAAACCGACACCGGAAACGTGTGTATACATTTGCGGTGACACTACGCACAATAAAAGACAATATGATCTAAACTTAAAATCCAGCCAATTTATACTGCCGAATTATATTTTTGTCTGCTTTGCATTACTAATCTTATGTATACAAGAAAAGAGAAGATGAGAGTTTGCATACATTTCCCTCTCATACTTATTTCCCACTCCCACACATACACCCTCACGATTTTTTTTTTTTTATACTCGGAGTTATATTTCCGATTTCTTTGTGAATTTGTAGGTCTGATGAATTGGATCGTGATTACGATTCCAATGTAATAAATATTTTATATTATATTATACATATATATATATATATATATATATGGTTTATAATGCAACTATGGTGAGCTGACCTTAGTTGCAATTTCTGGGAAAGAGGTTGTAATATAGCGTGATCAACAATTTGAACAAGGCCAGCGATCACTTGTGACTTTGTGCTAGAACTGCTATGGACGGCCCGAAGTGTTCCATTTTCTCAATTTCACTCACAAGGCTTTGGTCAACCCGTGTTTTGGTTTTCCGGCACTTTCCAAAGATGCCGCACGATGGGATCGTCCTCAATACTCAATCCATTCCGATAACATCAGAAAGTTTCCTTCTGACGGATCGACCATGGTGAGATTCGAACCCGGATCCCATGGTCCGAAAGCGAATGTTCTAACCACTTGTGCATATATATATATATATATATATATATATATATATATATATATATATATATATATATATATATATATATATATATATATATATATATATATATATATATATATATATATATATATATATATATATATATATATATATATATATATATATATATATATATATATATATATATATATATATATATATATATAGAGAGAGAGAGAGAGAGATGAGAAACCATACATATCTTCTTAAATAGATGGATGTATAAACTGTGGGATTATCTCCCACTTAGATTTACGAATACGCCGTTAAGTAGCGCTGTTAACCAACTATAAAAACGACGGGGCATTTCCTGTTTCTTTTTTACTCTTTCCTTCTGGCATGTGGTAATGAAAATACCAATATGAGTCCTCTTTTTGTCTTGAGGAAAATGTCTTTCCCTAGGTTACTTAAAACACACGCTCACATACAGATATACACACTACCTAATAGAGTTTCATGCCTTCTTTCTTTTTAGGTATGTTTCCATGCATCCAAGTAAATTTCTATTTGAGTCTTTCTTGGGCTTGCATTGCTTGAATATTTAGTAAAATATCATATATATGTAATCGACACTCTCCTCGTTTTAGACGTTTGTGGCGTCCAAGAATTCAATTCCGAGAAATCATTTATTCGGCATACATAAAAATACTTTCATATTACGGCTGTTTGATATTTCACGTTTTGTAGAAGATAAATTTTGTACTCGGTTTGGAAGATTCATCGTGTTTTAACAATTTTTGAGCATTTAGCCACTCAAGATAGAGGATTACTGAATGAAATAGTTGTCATATCGCCTGAAAAAAACGTACAAAAATACCTAATTTACGCAAATGTTAGTTTACAAACTGACTTCAAAATTGTACTATTCCAATAAAAAATCCAAATAAAGTAGATATCTTTTGTATTATATACACTGCATTGAAAATATATTCTAACCCGAATTCTAATTGTGAATCATCGTAAGAAAAATATGCATTTTTTTCTGTATTCTAGAAGCAAAAACTGTGTAACAAAATAGTAAAGATTACAAAAATATCTACTTAATGAACAAGATGTGTTAGATCCTTTGTTAGATCATAAGTTAAAATTTATAAATCACTATGTATATAACACCATAAAACCGTTAGGCAAAATTTATAAGACATGTTTTTACAAATTTCCATATTTTTTTCGAAAATTAAATTAAAACTACTGCACTGTATAACATACATCGTAATATAACTAAATTATTCAGTATAATTTTTTTTTAAATAAATGAAGGTCTTATTTGATGGCAGATTTATTTAATATAATATGCAATATTACGGTTCCAATATCGACCTGCCTAATAAACATATTACCTCTACTCATAATGAGGACCCGGGATTTACATCTGTAAATTTTGTTTGCCACTGCTTTTAGTCTAACTGGGAGCAAATTCGTAACAACACGCACATATTTCCATATACATTTGATATAAGGTGGGTGAATTCATGTATAGAAAATAGTAGCAGTTTTAAAATATATAGCATCGGCATTAAAATGATAAAACAGTGATTCACCCACATCTTGAAGGGAAATGGTACATAGAAGATTAATTATTTCAAATGCACATCTGTCATTGGCATTATCATTGCATTCAACATAAAATAAACGTATTTTGGCAAAACTTTTTCTTATATTCCAGACACTGATAATTACTTAATTCCCAATTTTCATTACATTTTAATACGTAGATATTTTTCAAATAATTGCAGAATTATTTCCATTTATCGAGTAAAACAATAGTTCCCTTCAATTTGATTTCAGGGGTTTATCCATACCCACCACGATTGTTCAGATGTGGATTGGTAATGCTATTTAACCCATAGTTAGAGGTTTGAATTCAAAGCTCTCCTAGACCGGTTGCTATCCAAAGCTATAGGACACACCCTCTCCTGCTAATTACTCAGAAGAGATAAGTTCATCTATTTCCAACGTCTATTTTCACATAAATGAATGCAAGGAAAATGACTGGAATTCAAACCCAGTTCGTCGATTCCTAAATCCGAGCCGCTATCCATTACTCCACGGTGTTTCCTAATGATTCAAACCCGCTATATTTATTTTTTGTATTGGTTGATCTTTTTTTTTTTTAGAAATGTTTTAATACTGTTGTTCAAATAATACACAGCCAAAGAGCCACTCAAGTTAAAGGATTACTGAATTAAGAGGTTGTTATGGTGTACAAAGTGTTATGCGATATATATTTCTACTTATTTACTGTTAGTTTTGGAACTTTGTTCCGACCTTGTGCTTTACGCTTAACAAATAGCTATATAATTCGCTATCATCATATATCCAGAGTATATAAAAAATATTTTAACAAACTTTGTAGGCGGGTTCCTCATACCAAAACAAGGACAAATGTCCATATAAACATATATCCGCAAATCCTTCGTTTTTTAGTTATGAAGTTTAAAGGAGTTTATGGTAGATGGTGCTGTGTTACCATTTGACTAAGTTAAATTTGCCATTCCTGTACATTTGTGACTAGTCTGTCTTCAACGTTTACTGTGTGTAGTAGTGAGTTAAATGAGAAATATTCCGTACAACAATGGCAGAATATCCATATCGTGAGCAGGCAGATATGATTTTTTTCATACGGCCGCGCGAATGGTTAATGTACACGAGGCTGCATAGCTGTATCAGATTGGGTTGGAAACCCAATCTGATACAGCTGAAGGCAGACGGTCATCCAATCTTTACTGCTATTTATTGTCGCGTTGCCGAGGCAGGATCCATGACACCGCAAACTATGGATCGAGGAAGACTGAGAGCCACTCTTACGCCTGATCAGGAAGAAGATATTCTACAGGCTTTCAGAGACGATCCAGGTATCAGCAAACGTCAAGTGGCTCTAGTATTTTCTACATCTCCTAGTACCACATGGAGGGGAATTCAAGAGCAGCTCCTCTATACGTATCATTTGCAACGAGTGCATGGTCTTTCGCTCTCTGACCACTGACCACAGGAGAACATTTGCCGATTGCCCAAACTGCCGATACGTTCTTTGTCACTTCGCTCTTGTTTACGGATGAGACAACATTGGAATCTCCAGGGTAAAATACAGGCTAGACCAGAATGAGTTTACGATTAATGTGTGGACTGGAAATTGTAGGTCACTGTCTGGTAGATCCATATGTTTTCCTAGGACGTCTTACAGGGACTTCGAACACACTTGCTAGATATGTACCCCTGCTAATACGAAGAACCGTGTGTTTCATGTATGATGTGGCGCCACTATATTTTTGGTCCCATTGTTCACGATGCACTGACATCTATAATGAAAAATGGATAGGTAGAGGAAGAACCGGTTGCATGGATTGAACGTTCACTGGACATCAACCCTTTGGATTTTTACCGGGGGTGGGGACCTAAAACAATTGGTTTATGCAGCTGACATTAATAATGCATACATTAATAAAGCAACAACATGTCATGGGAGCATACGAAAAAATTCAACACGGTGTTAGAATATTTGAAAGGATCCGCCAGTCAATGATCCGACGGGTGCATTCATATGTACAAGCAAGCAAAGGACATTTTCTATATTTGTTACGAATTGCTGTATTGAAATACAACTATGGCCTTTGAAACATATATATATGTGGCTATTTACCTTATTTTGGTGTCAGGAACCTGCCTCCTAAGTTTGTAAAAGTATGTTTGGATTGTATTTTAGGTCGTACATTTAATAGCGTCTACCGTAAACGTTAAACTTAATAATTTAAAAACGAAGGATTTTCGGACATATGTTTAAATAGACTATTGCCCTTATTTCGGTGTGGGGGAACCCGCGCCCAAAGTTTGTAATTTTAGATGCACCCTGTATATACACGATGCTGCAGAAATATCTACCACATATACCTCCCATAAAAACCTCCCATATCATAGTAACATTAACACATTAGCTAGATGAAGATACCATTGTCACTAATGTCTTATGTGGGAGAAATGTCTGTGAGCTTTATTCGGGATATATTTCTGTCACACCCTGTATAAAAACAAAGAAAGAGAGATCTATAGAGTAATAGGAATAGAAACGAGAGTGATTCGTAGTATCAAAATGTCGATAGACACCGATTCGTATTACTAACAATTTTGTATCGTAGACTTTACAATAAACCAGTTGCAGCATTTATACAAGCTGAAGAAAAATATAGTTTCAAAGCAATGAATCACTGATTACTAGATCGTTACATGAATTGGTTCATGTAAAATGATATTTTCTGGTCTATTAATCTGATTTTTTACTAAATATTCACCTAATAAATCGCGCGCGAGCCATTCAACATAGAAGATATTGAATAAGTCTTTTGTACGGTTACAAGAGGAGGAGGTAGTTGTAGATTAAGAAGATATGTCGGATAGATAACGGTCCAAGTGAGAGAACAGTTGAAATATAACTCCGTTGTTCGTAGCATTTACTTTCAAAAAAGATATTCTAACAAAAAACATGATGAAATCGCTGCACAATTTCGTGTTTCGGCATTAAATTGTAACTCTTCAGGCGATGGTAAGTGACTGGTGATTAAATAATTTTTAAGACTAACCTTGTGTTTTCTCACCCACCCTCTATCTTTCGGAAAACAGGTGACACTCTGTCTTGAAAATTTTCTTAAAAAAATTTATATATATATATATATATATATATATATATATATATATATATATATATATATATATATTATAAATTAACTGATTTAAAATATTTTAAATCAGTTAATTTATAATATTATGCTCTGTAAATTTACATTGAGCACTGTTTTGTAAAAATAAAAAATACCAGTAAGAACACAGGATTATATATCTAACTGTTCTTTCTTTTATATATATATATATATATATAGTGAACATACAAGTTAACACCCAGAAGCGACTATTTCATGTTAATCGCAATCGTCACGCCATGTTCGTTGACTCTTTATATATACACGTCACAGAATCATTGTGGGTAGTCTATTGCATTGTGGGAAGTCTATTGTATTATTCTACCGGTTATTTTGGTAGGCGTGGTTTGTTAATTTGTTTATTATTTATTTAGTTTGGATTAATTTATTTTACTTGTTTTTATTTATTTATTTTCCTTTACTCTTGTTCGTTATCAGCTTTTTGATTTTAAGTAGCATAGTAAAAATTAGTTTTCGTGTCTGCATATAGTTATGCATATGATGGACTCTCTTGTCGCACACGACGAACGAGGGCTCAGTAAAATAAAGAGGTGCACAAATTTAATGGACGTGGTTATGTTTCCCAAAGCTAGTAGTTTTTTTTGCAAACTTTTAAAGTTCAGCATGTGGTTGAGCCATTATGCTACAAAGGTTGAGGATCAACTGCCACATGTTTCCGCGAGTGGACGCAAGGTATGTTTTACTACGACAAAGCAAAAGTTGACGGTAATGCTATCATATATATATAAGTAAATTGAATTGAGTTCACCGAGCCCGTGGCGTATTTTGTATAGAGAAAAACATTAGAATTCCCTTCCTTTCTGCTGTGCGACGATGGCCTAGATGTAAGATATCTGACTGATTAAGTCGCCTAGCCACACTGAGAAGCGGTGCGATTTTCGCTTCTAGCGTCTTATATGCGCGTGTTTATCGTTGCTTAGAGATTATCTATGTAAACAATGACAGACTATCATCACTGTCGTGTTCGTATATTGTTTAATATGTTTGTAATTTACATCTTTGATAATGGCTTAAGTAAGCCGAAAGATTAGATTATATTAAAAAAATATGGATCAATATTGTGAATTTCTTTCTTCGTTTAATGATAATGTTATCAAACTTATCAGATGTTACGAACAAAATTTACATAAAATAAATAGACAACACTTGTCTATATTATTTAATGAAACGTGTATAAATGAAAATATGCTGCCTAAATACACACAATATATATATATATATATATATATATATATATATATATATATATATATATATATCAGCCACAGACAGACTACATATATATATATATAGTTATTTTTCTAAGTGTAGCTTAGATGTGGCACAAGGCCGTAAGTATGGGGCACCTAGTGAAGATCGAACTCACTTTTAGCGAGACAAGCTTGCTAACCATTACACCACGCTGAGGTGCGCATATATATATATATATATATATATATATATATATAGACAAGACAATTCCGTAAAATACTTGTCGAAAACACAATTATACTTCGACATGAAAACAATAGACAAAAACTAAAAATCCTTGAAGCATTATACATCAAACAGTTAAAACCCCGAAAAAAAGGCCCAAAGATCCGAGGGCTGAAGCCTATGTAGTTTGGAAAGGTTGTTCAGATAATACTTACGAATATCGTTTTACAAAGTATTGAGCACTTTCGAAAATCTACTGGAATTTGTCGAATTCGACGTAGACTTCATCCTGTCGTTATACTAGAAAATATTATATATACAGGCTGCTTTGAGTAAATTGACGCCATATTATAATATTAATTTCGTGCATGTGCTTTGTTTGTTTTTGATTTTGTCGGCTGCATAGTATAGTAGGGTTATGGGCACCATCTGTAAGAGAAAGTGCAACATGATGCAATTCACTCCGCCAGAAATTTGGAAACGGCATACTGAACACCTTGGTATTCGCGTCGGAAGCTCCATTACGAACATTGCTTGGGTGTCAATCATGCACCATGCCACACAAGCTCTCATGAATGTCAGACAAATTCTGCGACTACATCAAACCTTACATCTGACCACATAACTCCCCAGACTGCAACCCCCTTCATTATTATGTGTTGGGCGCAGTTGTGCGAAAAATCAACAAAACTGCTTGTGACACCAAAGACGAACTCAAGGCAAGGATTATAGCAGCATTCACCAAGGAAACCGCCCAGAAGAGATGCAAAAGATTCCGAAGTTGTCTGTAGGCGGTGCTTGAAGACAATGGCGATATTTCAACAATAAATTTACTCTTTAGTATTTCAAGATATTTTTGAGTAATTTTGATAAATATATCTGTTAAAATGAGATGTCAGGATTATTTATTTTTTTGCATAATCTACACGACAATTTATCCATCGCGTCCAGTATATGTGTGTGCGTGTCTGCGCAGGCGCGTGTGTGTTGTAATAATGCCAAAAGGACAACCGGTTAAACTTCAAATCCTTCGCTTATTTCAAATAGATAAATACAGAAATAATTTCTCACATTAATATAAAATAATAATAATAATAATTACATTATAAAAAGCAATTCAATAACAACGATAACATTTTCACACATTCGTTTATTAGACATTACATCATTTAGCATCCTCTGTTGTGACGTTCACAGTTAGTCCTAAGAATATGAGCGTTTTTAAATTAAAAAAATAATTAATAACGCTCTTCTGTTTATAAATATTTGTTTCGTAATAAAAGTCGTACCTTTGTTTTGACATAGTCTATCGGAGGACGAAACGCATCGGTAAATCAAATATTTCCTTTTTTTATTTACTCATATATAGAGGGTGATGGAAAAGTAACTCCCCATATTAAAATACTTATAATGTATTTATTAACTACTAGCAGCATCGCCCGGCGTTGCCGGTGCTTGATGTAAAAATCGTACGACTCATACAGCAATTGCTATCACTTGACTTAAAATATTTTTGCCCTTCCTTGCCTTTAAAGGAGTGCCTTTGCCGTGCTGATGTTGCTACATGCCTTACTTCTTGCCTATCTCACACTGCGAATTTTTTCTAAGCTCTATACTAAACATTAAATCTGTTACGAAAAAAGAACTAAACAAAATGAACATAAAACGATCAGCTTTAAAAATGGACTCGTAACTAGGAAAACCGAATGAAAAAAGAATGTTAACAACAAATACTTTTTTACAACCAACCCAGTTCTGCGGAATTAGAATCAACGAATGAGCCAATTGGAGTAAAGTGCCATGCAGATTTAAATTTTTCCCACTTGTGATGAATGCAGCTATCGATTTTTTTTTTTGCATGCTAGCATGCTAGTTAACATTCGTGTCAGTCAGCTGTTGGCTCTCACGCTGGCCAATAGAATCTTCCTTGCCTATTCGTGCCAGCCAGCTATAGGCTCTCACTCTGGCCAGTAGAAAATGGCCGCAAACTACATTAAAACTGCTGGGAGTTGGGAAATGCAAAGTCGGTGTTGGCCTTCCTGCTAACTTGGAGCATGTGCATGTAAATATTGGTTCAAATCTGTCGAAAATTGCGGCCATGCATTCGATACACACACACACATATCCTGCCTTTTATAGATAGAAATAATTTCTAAAAGATATGGACATGAGAGGAAAGCGTGTAGCGTGAGGTTTTATTTAAAACTTAATATTGGCACCAGATTTCACTACCAGCTTCTCAAGCGCCACAGCAATCGCGTCAACTGATTCCATTAGGGACCCTTGTCGTATGGAAGGCATAACTTCTTGTATTCGCCCTTCAAGTTCTTCCAACGCATTGGTTTGATAGAGGAGACCTGCTCCTTTAATTAGCTCCAAATGAAAAAGTCACAGGATGTTATGTCAGGACACTTGGCTGGCTAATCATACACAAAATAGGGAGTTACTTTACAATCACCCTGTAAACATATATATATATATATATATATATATATATATATATATATATATATATATATATATATATATATCCATTGTACAATCAATAAAATCAAGGATCGTGTCGTTCAGTGAGTGGTCAGTGAGTTAATGCCTTCTTAATCTGTTAGCGACGTGAGTTCGCCTTTATTGATTTATTCATTGAATGACTATTTTACAATATTAATTAAGCTGTATTATTTAATAATATATATATACATACATACATATATATATATATATATATATATATATATATATATATATAAAAGAAAACTATTAAATAAGTGATATAAACAAATTTTCAATACGTTAATAAAAACACCGATTAAAAAATAAGTAAATAAACAAATAAAATAAGAAACGAAAAATAAAATTAAATAAAAATAAGCAAAATAATTTAACCCAAATAAATAAATAAACGACTTCCGGTAAAATAACCGTCATAATAGACTACCCACAATGCACCACTGACCCATATATGTATAAATAGCCGAGAAAAATAACAGCACACGTGGTCTGACGATTGCATCGAGCATGAAACAGACTGTCGCCTCTAAGTGTTGAATTCCATGTTCACTTTTATATTTACACACGCTCTATCTCTGATATTGAGCACTTTATCCCATGAATATAGCACACCTTAAGACTATATTTCTTCATATATATATATATATATATATATATATATATATATATATATATATATATATATATAATTGTTTTTTTTTAAATATATAATCATATCATCACTAAAATTCCCATGTTTCAAAAGTTAAACTTTAATTTAAATTCAATCATACAAATTAAAATTAAAAAACAAAGTTCCGTTCCATAATCAAGTGATGTTAAGAATAACGTTTTAGAAACTGATTCACTTAATTTATAAGTTCAGACAAATTTGATATTTTGAGATGTCGGTGTTAAGGAAAATTCCATCGTTTTTTTTTTTTATTTTATTTTACGGGTGTTAAAATTTAACTTATTCAAAGTGGGGGCTGGGGTATCCGTTTATTGATACAGACTTCCGTTTTTCCATTTTATATTTAATTAATTATAATATATATTATAGAATTATAAATCTCATTGTACTTTCTTATGATTTTAATATATATATATATATATATGTGTGTGTGTGTGTGTGTATAATTATTTCTACTAAATAGCTTCTAGAATAGTCTGAAACAGCCTACACCCCCTACCCAATATGCACTAGGATAATACTATAAATCTATTACCCACAAAGTTGTATTGATCAGCATATATAAATAGTTGATCCAAATTAAAACACATACGCTCTCTCTCTCTCTCTCTGAGATTGAACTCTCTTACTCATAAATACATTATAACATAAAAGTATATTTTTTATCAAATATATATGTTTCTATGAGTGCGTGTACATATGTATAATCGTTAGCAATATCTAATCAGTTATATGAAGCCATATAAAAGTAAACAATTAGAATATCATAGTAGAAATCCTATCCTAGAAAATTAAACGTAATTGATAGCCTTATATCAATTGTAAATATGGTGCTAATCCGTCCGTCTAAGAGAAATATTGAACAACTAATGGTTAATTGTCTCTTTTGATCATTTTATTATTATTATTATTATTATTATTATTATTATTATTATTATTATTATAAACATGATATTTTGATTTGTTTACTCCGGAGCAACTTGGCTTTAGAATCCAAAGTTTAAAAAAACAAAACGAAACGAAAAATATAAATGTAATCGAAGTCAGATAACCTTTTCAAAACAAACAATGTATTTTCCTCATCCTGAATTCTGTATTTGAAGGTTGTGTGTCAAATGCTGGCCGTCGAGGAAAATAAGAACAGAGTCCGTTGTCTGTAAAGGTCAGAAGATAATAGGTAAAAAATATATATGTACATTCAATCAATCAATCAATGAATTATACATACATACATATATATATATATATATATATATATATATATATATATATATATATATATATATATTTTGTGTGTCTTTGCCTGTTTATGTGTGTATATTATTTAATTATTTAAAATTTGCTATATATATATAAGGAAAGAATATTCTATATTGGAGAGCAGTTACAAATGTAAAAAGTGCGGATAATTTCTTTTTCTATTTCACTCCAAGCAAGGCAATAAAGTCACTAAGACGCATGGAGATGCAAAGTGTGAAAGAATATAAGAAAAAGAAAATTATTATTAAGGAGCTGCAACAATAAATAAACAGAAGATAACCACTGCCTGACATTGCATTTAATTTTTAACCGGAAGTGAGTTCCACAAGCGGAAATTGTGAAAAAAGAAACATAGGACTTACGGTTAATCGAACCATTTCAATGGTATTCAGATGATAATGTATATCCGTAAGTGTGAGCGTGTGTAGTTGTAGTAGTAGTAGTTGTAGTAGTAGTAGACATGATTGCTGCTTTTTCGCATGTTAATTTGGGAACCTTTCTTGACTAAACATCGTTTGTTTTAAATAAACATACGTTAGATTCTTTAAGAATAGATTCAATAATGGTTGGTGATAAAATATAGTGTGTGTGATGTACCTTCATAGTTGGTTAAATATATATTAGCAATCCCTCGAAGTACTTTCGACGAAAAGAATTGTATTCCTTTTTAATTAGGGTGTCATTTGTAAAATCAAAGTTATGGCCACTTTTGTATCTATGTGTTAAGAGCGTGTTTGAATGGTTAAAAACCACCAAACATAATGTCTACTACTACTACTACTACTACTACTACTACTACTACACACACACACACATACACACACACACACTTACGAATATACATTATCATCCTGAATTACACGTGGACAAACTAGAATTATTATAAACTTACATACATAAAGGAGTATTCACGTTTTTTCAGCAAGGCTTGGAATACGTTAATTTCTTGGTGCTTCGAAATGAAGCGCCGTCGCTCCTTAAATTCAGAACGCCATAAATTATACTAACGTTTGTTTAACAAGTCAAATGCATGTGAAACCTGATTAACCAATGAAAATCAAACACAAAGATTAAAATAGCAGAATTTATTTATTTTTTCTCTATATCTCGTTCTATGATGAAGCCATAATGAAAGTGAAACATGTTATATTGATAAACCTTTCGTATTTGTTCTTTATACTGTCATATATATATATATATATATATATATATATATATATATATATATATATATATATATATATCAGTCTAATCGAATCGTTTACATTCGCTAATTTACTGGAAGAGATATGAATCCTCTTCTTCTCCCCACCAGCTATAGGTAAATCGTTCTAGAGATGGCTACGAGAAGGACAACTCTGAATTCAAAACTTGCCGGGGGTCGCTTGGGGACCTTGTGGCACACAGTGAACCAGGTCTCTGTTCTCGGCTCTTCAAAAAGTGTGGTTGGTTCAGCACAAAACCATCACCACTATAATCAAATCATATGTGCAGGTTGTCTGGTTGTCGGTTCCTAGGAACTGAGGTGCCTGATCCACGTACGTAGTAAAAGAAAGAGTCCATGATATATATATATATATATATATATATATATATATATATATACAGGAGAGATCACGATATATATATATATATATATATATATATATATATATATATATATATATGCGTGTGTATAATTTTGTATGAGGGCGAGTGTTTTATGTGGATCTTATTTATATATAAATATGTACATACAGGGGCCATTTTCTCGTATATATTGGTGTCGCTGTTGATTTTACATATACCACACACATATTGTAATTTCGTGACGAATGCGCATATGTTACTTATAATTTTCATCTGGAAAGTTTCTAAATTTACCCGATTGTTATATGTTTCCTCTTCTTTCTTTTTTTAAGCAGAACTGTATTAATTATTAATTTGAAATTATAGTCAAACAATACGAAAAACGGCTAAAATATTGAGTTTATTGTCTTGATTATTTGAACATTGTTCGAAAATTATTGTTCGGAAACAATGTGAAAAACATTCGAATTGTAAATTGTTTAAATGAAAATTAATCGAACGGGTAATAATATATAAATGATAATCATTTGAAAGGCAAAATTATTTATTGCAATAAAAATGTAAAAATATAAGATGAAATGCAAAAATGATGATTATTCGAAATACAAATATAGCAAATAAAACAATTTAGCAAGAAAAAAATCCTTATAACCTTAAGTTATATGATACTGTACACAAATAGACAACTACTGCAACTCATTTTTTAAGTTTCACTTTTACATCGTGGTATTTCATGGCGCTCTTGATAATTTGGCAACCGGCTCTTATTTTTGCAATATGAATTTCTTGCAAGTCTTGTTCTCTTTTAAGAGTTTCTAAGAATTTCCATATCTGGGATAATGAGATGACACTTGCTGTAAAAAAGACCTATGTCATCCTTCAAGTGCGTATTAATTCTAGGTAAATCAGCATTGACTCTCTCAAAGCAAGACCACATCCGTAATTCAAGCATAGAGATTTCGTATACTTATCATTTAGTATAATTTTTCCTTCCATTAATTTTCATTCAAACAATTTACAATTCGAATTAATACTTTTCGAATAATTGTTTTGGAATAATTGTTTGAAAACGCATATTCGGAAACAATTTTATCGGTACGATTCTTTTTGTAAAAATAACTTTTGTACTCATATCGACTTATAATTAAATTTCTAAATGATTCGCCTCTGGATTTCATTTAGGCATTAGTCTATTTATTATGCTCTTGATTCAGATTTCAATTTCTTATTATTTTGCTTTGGAGTGAGTCAATAATTTCTCTTTAAAAAAAAAATGGGAGAAATTGTCATCTGTCTATATTTCTGAGATAATGAATTGTAACTATTTACACGGTTTACATTTTTCGGACTGTTGTCCTCATCTTCATTGTCATATTCACGACGTTTCGGCCGTTGTAGGCTCCGGCCTCCTTCAGGTGATATAAGAAGGAATTTCGAACCCAAGGACAGTGGATAAAACGTTGGTTGAAGTGACTTGACTCAAAGAGTTGTGAGTTCAATACCTGGCCACAGCAGAAGTGGACAAATACTTGGAGAACTGAGTTACTAAAGGGAATTAACTGGAACTAAGATACCTAGAAAAGTCTCGGTTTGTGGCACGAGAACAATCTACTCTAGTGGACGAAATAAAGGGTTAGGTTCGAAACTTCAACGTATATCACCTGAAGAAGACTGGGATCTACAGCGGCCGAAACATCGTAAACATGACAATGAACAGTCCGAACAATGTAAATGTATTACAGTCACCTTCCGTAAAAGTATTTTTATCAATTGCAAGCGATGAGAAACTCCCCGTTTAACACCATGCCAGCGCCATACTTCACATCTTTTTGCAGAGTAGACAGGAAATGAAACAACTTGGCTGGGATGTCCAACGACATTTCCCGTATTCGTCTAATCTTGCAACTTCGGGTTAGCAGTTTCTAACAACATCATTAATACTGATTATGATTATGATGATTCTAAAAACTTCCGGTCCCACTAGAGAATGCTGGGAGTAAAATAGATCGAGTGGCAGTTTGAATGAAGTCGTTGACTTTACCACGTCACCTGTCACCTTTGTGCTGATTCGACTTTTCAGAGGCTAGTGTCATAATTTATCTGTACACCACTTATTTCAATCTTTTCTATATTCTCCTAATTGGAAGAACTTCATTTTATGAAAGCATGTGAAAAGCACTAGGCAGACGAATGCCAAATTCGAGAAAGCTTGCCTGGGGAAACGTAGTGGGACAAAATGACAAATATGGGTTTGAATAAATAGTTGTTCAAATATCTAAACATTGACTTTGCAAATCACTAAAAACACACTATGAAATTCGAATATTACACCGAATATTACAATGAATTTTGTCATCATGTAGAATCTTATATTTATCTTTATCTGGAAATTCGGCTTCAGTCACTTTCTCATTGCCGTATACTTGCCTGCCTGTGTCTTTTCTATAAAGACTTTCATGATAATTGTTCGGATGAGCTCTCCGCTTTTTTTTTTTTAATTTAAACGCAGTACTAGAGATCTCATTAATTTACACTAGAACTCTCTAGATGTAACAGTAAGTTCTATGCTAACATTTTCTTTTCTCGCACTTCTTGCTTGTAGAAAACCCTTCCTACTTCATGCTTTCCAGCCAAAAAATTAAATGCAATGTCATTCGCTATCTGCTGTCCTCCTGATTACTCTTTTCTCTTCCCGCTCATTACTAATGTTTCTGTTTCTAATTCTATTACACCAAGTAACCCCTTGTCTCTTCGTGACTTTAAGACCTTGAATTGGATGAAAACAATTTAAAAAAAAAAGAAGAAAAATGACGGATTTCATTATTATCCTGACTTGCTGTCAACAGATGTTTATTAGAATTGCGTCCGTGGATTCTCATTAAAAGATTTATACTATTCTCAGTTACCAAGAAATGTCAAAATATTTTTTGCTTTCGTTTCATACGTAAATATATTTCATTTACCTGTAAAAATATATATAACACATATAAATATTGACAGCGAGATCTTTTTACTGTTGAAATTATTAGATGTAACCGTAAGTTCTATTCTAGCAGTTTCTTCTCTAGCATTCCTCTCTTGCTGCATTCTTTTCCGCCTTCTTGCTTTCCAGTCAAAATTGATATTAAACAAAATTAAAGGCAATGTCAATCGTCATCTTCTGTCACCTTGAATCCTGTTTTTTATTGTTCGATTAATGAATGCCGAAAAGAAACGGTTAATATATCCATTAGATTAATTATTATTAATTAATATCCCGTTAGATTAATTATTAGATTAATTAAATATTACTATTTGCTACAGCTTTTCTGTTTAACGGTCAGTTAAGAAATGGTCTTCAGCTTCTCAAACTAACTTCTCAGGACTAGAGAGAATTTAGGGCTTGCTAGCGAATGAAACGTTCCTAGCTTTATTTTGGTGGTATCGAATGAGATAATAGATTTATCCATTGATTGGAGCAACTAAACTAATCTAAAAAAAAAATAAAAAATTCTAAATACGAAACCGGGGAGATGATAATATGAATCCACTCCGCTGTATTTACTAAGAAGTCATGACAATTCACAGATAATAAAGAAAAGGAATGTGTGGAGAGTCACGATCCCCCATTTCCTAAAAAGACATAGCATTTAAAATATAGGCAGTGCTTAATACCAGGTATAATAATCGACATTTAATTTTACGTGGATTTGAAATGAGTTCACAGAAGATGAATTATCTAACGCGCACTGAAGAAAATCTTATTAAACTATTATTCGATACATTTTTTTACGTTGAATTCTAATTTCAGTTGACATTTTCCGAGTGATATTACTGAACTCTGTTGGTGTAAGATCAGATAAAATAAGGTTATTCTTAGCTCAACTCGACTATCATGTCCATCATTTTATTTTGCTAGAGTTGAGACATTTTTCTTGAATATGTATCTTTTTTCCTTTCATCCTTTTTTTTTTTTTTCTTATCTTTTTATATGACACGCTTTGGTGAGCGTTTAAAATCTACCGGGAACAGAGATGTCGAATCTGACTCTAACCATTTTTTGTCTTCCAAACACGTATGGAAACACGTTTAAGGAGGTGAAGGAGACACATATACCACTATAAACATTCGAATATATATATATATATATATATATATATATATATATATATATATATATATATATATATATATATATATGTATGTATGTATGTATGTATGTATGTATGTATGTATATTTTGTGTGTATGTGTGTGTGAAGAAGCACTGTGAAGATGCGATGTATATTTATTATTAGTAGTGTATATATATATATATATATATATATATATATATATATGTGTGTGTGTGTGTGTAAATCACTTGAAACATTATTTTTAGTGCATACTCGTATTTAAGTAGACGCTCCGTTTATTTATTAAATAATATATTTATTTATTCTTATCTACTGATTTGAATGTCTGAGAAATCCTATTAAAGAGAAAATATATATAAATATTCAGACCGATTGACGAAAATAAATAAATATATTGTTTAATAAATAAACGGAATTTCTACTCAAGTATTGCTATACACTAAAAATAACCTTTAAAATGATAAAAAAAACAGTCGGATTAATAACAAATTCATTACTTATTTAGAACAAAACGTTTCATTAACGACGAATGACAAAGTCCTCTGATTAGGTTTTTTTTTTCTCAATTTTTCTTTTGTTTGTATACGGCTATACATTTCTGGGCATAAAGTGTG
The DNA here is from genome assembly GCA_903632075.3 of Acanthosepion pharaonis. Taxonomy (NCBI): domain Eukaryota; kingdom Metazoa; phylum Mollusca; class Cephalopoda; order Sepiida; family Sepiidae; genus Acanthosepion; species Acanthosepion pharaonis. The sequence goes on along the minus strand of CAHIKZ030004700.1, from coordinate 478,147 downwards.
TAAAATTTGTCCAAATGTTCTAGATTTCCAAGCAATTTTGGCTATTCTATTGGTCATTATCATTTTTTTAAACGGAAAATGCAGACTTTTATAAATGTACATCTATAGTGATAGAAATGATTTATTTTTATTTTCAAGCATACTGTTGCCGTATTCATACTTGATGTTTTTGTGTTGTTCTTTAATATTGATGCTTCCATTATTTTTAGCCTTTTTTCATAAGTCTATTATACTTGTATCATCCACAATTTCGAGTATACTACCCAAAGCTCTTTTAAAAAAAATACAATAAAAAATTAAATAGATATATCTTGGTCCTTTTTTAATAAAATTTATTTGGATGTTGCCTACATATACATTATTCATATATATATATATATATATATATATATATATATATATATATATATATATATATATATTTATATATATATGAAGAAATATGATCACGTCGTCGTGATGCTGCCTACATATACATATTCATATATATATATATATATATATATATATATATATATATATATATATATATATGAAGAAATATGATCACGTCGTCGTCACGTGGGCGATGTTGTGAAAACGTATTCGAAGATGATTTCCAAATATTAAAATATTAAAAAAAGTCGATTGAATTATTTTATATAAACAGTTCAAGAAATCCCTTCCGTTGATATAGGAATACGTAGAGATCAATAGGTTCTTATATCTTCATACAAGCTTGGAGTCCTTCACGTATTTAAACGGAACGCTGATCTTATATAAAAATTTCAGTTATCTGTTTGGATTAGTTGTGCTCTTATGTCCATCGTCTTTTGTGTTAAATTTTTATATGTTCTAATGTTAATTATTTTTAAATGAAAATGTCCATGAAGATGGTCTAATATAGACCGAAACGTCCGAGGTCGACTTTATATTAACATTAATGCAGTACAATTACATATTAAGATTTTTGTTTGTTTTTTTCTGTATTTTTCTTTCATAATGTCGGATCTATATCCATATATTTGCTTACATATATATATATATATATATATATATATATATATATATATATATATATATATCCACTATTTCGGCATAAACTTTCTATATTTAAGTTTAAAATTAATTTTTTACAACGAAAAAACATTCTTGACTTTATTTTAGCTTTAAAAAAAGTTTAATCATTAAATTTATGATTTCCATTAATTAAACAATTCTGGTGTATTTCAAATAGAAACTATATACATTTGATTGTCAAATATAAATTAAAATTTTTAAATTTTCTTAAAATCGGCCATTTTCTTAATTTTAAGAAATTTGTAAACAAACACAAATTTATCGATTTTGAAAGTATTTAAAAAATTTCTGACACGTTATTTTAGTAAAATTAAAAAATTTAAAGTTAAACTAATCTGATTTGAAAGAAATGTTTCTTACTTATAGCATAAAAAAATAATATACAGCCAATTATTAACGAGCGGTCTTGTTCATCTGATCGAACTATTGATGGATTGTTGAATGACGAACCGATGACAGCTACTACTGATGACCATAAATGACATAATTTTTAAATATGAGTTTTTAAAAAAATTATTCTATTTGAGTATGACACACACTAATGGAAATACAATACATAAAATAAAATTATTTAGTGAAATAGTAAATGAAAAATAGAAAAATTACTTTAAAATTTAAAGTTTACACTTTTAAAGCTGAACGGAAAATACAACCTGTAAGAAACGAAATGTTATGAAAAGGCCAAAATGGACAAAACCCTTAGATCACGTGACCTTGTTATAATAATGGCAATTTTGTATATCATACATGGAAATAAGGAATGTATTAAGTAAAAAAATACAACATAAAAAATTATTTTTTTAGCGCAACTATATTTTACTACATCACCTCGAGGAACCCTCCTAATACTGAGTTTTAAACGATTTTAAACTATTATAAATTATTATAATTAAAATTTCTTAAAAAAAAAAAAATTCTTGTAAAATTGATTATTCATCAGAAAAAAAATATTTCTTCAGACAATAATGTCTTTAATATTACTTATTTACAAAAGCAATTAAAAGCTTTTCTAATTAAGTAATATCATAGTTTTATTGATTCATTTTTTTCAGTTCAGAGCAGATTTTCAGTTAGATAGCTCAAATTTGAAAAAAAAAGTAGGTTATTTACCATCTTCGAAGACTCCTACTTTTAACAAAAAAATTCAGGAACCAAAAAAGGTTTTGGGCGAAATTTCATTAAATTAAGTAAATGTGGGGTAACATATTTTAAAAAAATATATTTTTTACCAATATTTTATAAAAAAGAATATTTCAAAAATAATTTCATTCATTTGTGAATAAGTCCTGACAATTTCATTAAAATCGGACAGGTATGATTTTTACAAGAATTTCCAAATCAATATGTTTTCAAAGGAAAAAAAATCACAAAAAAAATATTATTTTCTGTGACGCCGCGATGACGTAAACAAAAGAAGAATTTAACCAAAATTTCAAACGTGTTAGAAAGGATTAAAAAATTTCAAAAAATAATTAAAAAATACATTGGTCTTTCAACTTAATAATAACATAAGCATTATGACGATAAAACTTTATTTTAGTTAAGTTTGTGGCATTTTTCATTTACGCTATGCTGTCTTCCCGCGAAAACAGTGAACATGCTTATATATATATATATATATATATATATATATATATATATATATATATATATATATATATACAGAGAAAGAGAGAGAGACAAAAACAAAAAGTGGAGGAAACAAATTTTCGTACACATACAACTTTAAAATTTATTGTATTTCCAACTAATTTATGAACATATTTTTCATATAATTGATTGTAGAAAGATGCATAATAAATTATTTTGCATAGAAAACTTAAATAAATTGATACATTAGTTAATTATATGAAAATAATGCTTATTCATTAGTTGGAAATGTAATAAATTAAAAAAGAATTATGTGGACGAATATTCTCCCATCACACTGTATATATATATATGGGGCATATGGAAAGTTACAGGTATACCCTTACAGCTATATATATATATATATATATATATATATATATATATATATATATATATATGGGGAGGGGGAACAGCTTCACCCCACAAGTGAAATGGAGAATTCAGAGACAGATTTGACCTATGTATTAAAGAGAAAATCCTGATAATCAAGCATAATCTACCTGAAGAGTTACTCAACCAACACAGTGAGATGATTTTTAAATGCAGACACAGAAATCATCTCAATATAGCTCACTACATTTAAAAAATGAAAACCCAGTCCATTCTGATTGTCTAAATTATCAATATTTGAAATAATACCCGATGACTCTCTATACAAACACTATCAGTTATAATATATATGCAGTTGTATATGGGCATATGTGCATTGATATATATCCTTGCATTTAGGCAAGCATTTATAGGTATCCATATGATAATTACAATCATATACATATGTTGGTATATGTATATGTATGTGTTTATATCCGGAGGTAATTATTGGCGTGTATTTAGATGTGAGGATGCTTGTATGCAAGCGCGAGCGCGTATGTGTGTATATGGGTATGTGTGCGGGTGTATATATGTATGTATAAACGTGTGTATATGTGCATGCATGTGTATATTTGTATATGTGGATATCTGCGTTCATGTGCATACATCTGTATTTGTGTATGTATGTATATATGTGGATACGTGTTTAAATATGTATGTATATGTATATTTATATGTGTGTATGTATATGGTTATGTATGTGTATCGATACATGTGTATGCGGTTGTATATGTATTTGTATATTTATACGTCTATATACATATTTACGGAAATATGTATGTGATGGGTATGAATATAGGTATACAATTTAGTGGTAGGCATATATATGTATATATGCGTGTATGTTTGTGTAAAATATATATATATATATATATATATATATATGTGTGTGTGTGTGTGTGTGTATAAATATATATATATATATATATATATATATATATATATATATATAAAGAGAGAGAGAGAAAGAGAGAGAGAGAATGTAATGTAAAGACAATAATTTGTTTATTACCTTCTAATCTTACTTCATATTGAAATAGTATCTAATTAGATTTGAAGAATTAGAAATATTACTTATCTAGAAATAGTTTCAAAATAAATTGATTACTTCGATTTATTTAAGAAATATAACTCCTTAACCATTATTCACAATGTTAAAAATATTAAAATTAGTAATTCTTTTTAGAATTTAAACACCTAAATCACTATCTAACGTTAAATATAAAATTTAAAAGAAAATTTAAATATGTATATTTATGGATGCGTATGTAACTATGTATATGTATATGTATATATATATATGTGTGTGTGTGTGTGCATATGTAAAGTTACTTATGTATAAGTATGTGTATCGATACATGTTTATGTGGTTGTATATGTATTTGTATATGTATACGGTTTATGAGTATATATATTTACATAAATATGTATGTCGTGTGTATGAATTTATGTATGAGGTATATATGCATGCATATATATATATAGATAGATAGATAGATAGATAGATAGATAGATAGATAGATGCATACACATACATATATATTTTTTGAAGAACTCAGTGTCCAGGACAGAGTAAGGATATAATAAAAAGGCTTAAACACTAATATTCCATGGTCATAATTTATTCCATTGGAATCGTAAATACGATCCAATTCATCAGACCTACAAATTCAAAAAGAAAACAGAAAAAACAACTCCGGAAATAAAAAATAGAATTTAGAGAGAGTATAACTATGAGAGTTTGTGACGAATGTTAGAGCTAAAGAGAGGGGTAACAGACGAGAGAAGGCGGGAGATTAAAACTTAATAGAGAGAAACTCACCTCTTTCAAATCTTACTGCATCTTGAAATAGTTCAAATTAGATTAGAAACTTAGAGTTTAAAAATAAAAGTAATAAGAAATATTACTCCTTAACCGTTATTCACAATTATTATTAGTAACCTTTCATTTTTTATATTTTGTTTATTCATATAATATTCAATTTATATTAAATTCTTAGTTCATTTATGGAGAATTTAAACACATAAATTACTATCAAACGAAAAAAAAATATATAAATCTGTTTTTCCAGATTGGCAGATATATGCCTACATACGTTAAATTCCCACTCAAATTTATATCCCTCTCTCTTTCCTTCAAAACCCTAAGTCTATCTCTTATTTCTTACGTCTTCTCCCCTTTTTTTTACTCTTTTTTTTCTTTTTCTCTTTATATCGTTTCCGGTGAGCTGACCTATTAAATAGGTCAATGTCTGATCCTTACCCCCCTCCTCAATATTAACTATTGTCATAAAAATAAAGATAAATTTAAAAGCATCCCTATCTCTCACTTCCCTCTTTAATTTCGACCATGACTGCCACACTATCTCTCACCACTCTCTATACCACCTTACATAAACTTAATACTGCCCTTCAAAAGTGGAGTTTGAATTCATTTTTTCATCCTTGGAAGTGAGGTCTGATGATCCAGAGAAAAAGAAAATCTCTGGTGAAATAAATTATAACAATGGAACATTAAAGTGGTCTGTTTTTCTTTATATATATATATATATATATATATATATGGAGTAACAGGTATACACAGGCACACAAATATGTGTATGTATATATATATATTTATATATATTGTATAGATACCTTTAAACGTTCAGGCGTATGAGTGCATGGTCAGAGAAACGTTGGCGTATATAGATTATTACATATACAAAATCGTATAAATTGATATTTACTCAAACACCCATTTGCATAGATGCATGCATATGCCTGCACTCTTTTCAAGGCGAACACTTGTATAGCTACTAACGTATGTATGTATGTATGTATAGATAGATAGATAGATAGATAGATAGATAGATAGATGATAGATAGATAAGTGTATGGTAAAAATATAACAGGTAAACGTTTGGTAAGTTTGCAACTGAATATTGCATGTTTTCATATCTTCAAGTCGTGCTGTCGGTGTGGGTTATTATTATTATTATTATTATTATTATTATATATATATATATATATATATATATATATATATATATATATAAACTTACATTTATATTATATATAAAAACATCTATATTATGCGTATATACGTTTATATATTATACATACATATATATATATATATATATATATATATATATATATATATATATATATATATATATATATATATATATATATATATATATAATATAATTTATATACTTTTCATAATATATATCAAACGTAATATATATTACACATTAAAAACTCTATTAAAAAGAGAGCAATAAAACAATAAAATTAAGAAGATAGAAGATAACGATTCTCGTTGCAGTTAAATTTTTGATAATCAAAGATAACTGACAAGTAAAGAAGCCAGAAAAAAAAATTGACGAACTAGAAGCGTGATACCAGAGATGATATATATATATATATATATATATATATATATATATATATATATATATATATATATATATATTCTGCCGTATTCCAATCCATATTCGGTCTTAATTCCTTGTATATATATAAAATATATATATATATATATATATATATATATATATATATATATATATATGTGTGTGTGTGTGTGTGTGTGTGTTTGTCTGTGTGTGTATTTTGTATGTATTCTCAGAAGAATTTTTTCATATATATCTGGAATTATAAACTGATTCATAATCTGATTTTTGATATACTTTAACTTTCAAATAGATTGAAATTTAAGATTGTTCATTTAACAGCGTCTATTTTTTGCTAAATGAGGTTTTTGGGGAATACCTGTTCAATATCGGTACGATCTCTTTCTGCCTTTTGTTCCTGATTTTGCTAAATGCTTCCTGTTTCCTACGTTAAACCTGGTTGCTTATCATTCTATCAAAATTCTATTTCGATATTTGATGTTTTTTATTCAATGATACATTCATTATATATGTGACTGTGTGGGTGTATGTGTGTGTATGAGAATCGTGTGGATTTTTCTGCGGAAATTTGATACAGAATTTTTTTTTTTTGATAAAGCAACTTTTTTTTCATTCACCCTTTTATCCGTTCTTTATTTATTTATTTCTTCTTCCTTTTCATTTATTTCCTTCTTTATTTCTTTATTTCTTTCCTTCTGTTTTTCATTCGAATATTTTTCTTTTCCTTTTTCTTTCCTATTTATTTTCAATAAAATCTTTATTTCCCTTTTTCTTCCGATGTAAATCTTTCTTTGTCTATTTCCTTCGTAAATCTTTAATATTTTCCTTCTTTCTTATCGTATGTTTTTTTTTTTCCTTGCTTCTTAATTGTTTTGATTATTTCCTTCTTCAATTTTGCCTTTTCTTTTCCGTATCACCTTCTTTTTTTTTTTTACTTTCGTTTTTTGAATTATTTCCTACTTCTTTGTTCTTTTTATTTCTTTTTCGTTCCTCCATTTCCTTCTTTATTTTCTATTCATTTTCCTTATTTCTTTCTTGTTTCGATCCTTCTTTTTCATTTCATTGTTACTTGTTTTTCCCTTTCTTTTTTCTTTACGATTTTTTCTTTTATTTTTTTTCTTTCTTTTCGTTTTCACTTCCAATCCATCATTTCGCTTTACTTCTTCTTTCCATTTTCATTTCTTTCGTTCATTTTTCATTTTATTCCCTTCTATTTTATTCTAGTCATTCATTTTCTTTTTCTTTTTTTTTATTTCCTTCATGCATTTCCTTTCATTCCTTCTTCCGTTATATTCTTTTTTTTAGCGTGCTTTTAAATTCTTTGTTTCTTTAAATTTTTTCGGACCTTTTCTTTTTTCCTTTTTTTCGTTTGTTGTACGTCACATTTTTCGCTTCTCTATTTAAATCATTCTTTTCTGTTTTATTTTTTCTTCCCTTCATCTCTTCAAATTACGTCCAGTGATGCTTTTTCTTTCTTTTTCTCTTCCTTGTTTTTAAAATTTATTTTCTTTTTAATCTCCTTTCTTTTTACCTCTTTCTTTATATATTTTGCATTCTTTTCCTTTTTTCATTTTTTCATTATTAATATCCTTCCTTTCGCTTTTCATTTTTGGCATCGTTATTATGATTTTATCTTTCTTTCTTTCATCTTTGTAAGATGACTTTTCATTTTTTCCTTCTTTC
>CAHIKZ030004700.1:452500-460000 GCA_903632075.3 Acanthosepion pharaonis | reverse complement strand
GGAAAATATCAATCATTATAAAAAGAAAGAAATTTAAGATTCAAATGTAACCTCACGAAAAAAAAATATTTGAAGGAAAAAGAAAAAGATGTCAATGAAGGGATATAATGGAAAAAATATTTGAAGGAAAAAGAAAAAGATGTCAATGAAGGGATATAATGGAAAAAGAAAGATGAACAATGGACGAAAAAGAAAAATCAAAGAATGAAAATAAACAAAGAATATAATGATACGAATTTAGCTAAGAAGTAAGACTATTAATTAGTAATGTTAGAATTCACAAAATATAATAAAAAATATTAAAGAAAAACTGATATAAAAGAGAAATAAAGAAGAAACTAAAGAAAATCAAGATAGGAAATTAATTAAAAAGATACAGAAATAATCAATAATTTTAGAATTTAGGAAAAAATATTTTTAAAGTGACAGGAGTGACAAAAGAAATTGGGAAATTGATAATAAAGAAAGCGAATTAACGAGTAAGGTTAGAATTACTAATAATCAGAAATGGTAGAAGAGAAGAAAGAAAGAAAGAAAGAAAGAAAGAAAGAAAGAAAGAAAGAAAGAACGAAAGAAAGAAAGAAAGAACGAAAGAAAATGGAGATAGGAATTTAAGTAGAAAGAAACAGAATTAACGATTAAAGTTAATATTTACAAAATATAGTAAAAATAAAATATGGTAGGAAAGAAAGAAAGAAAGAAAGAAAGAAGGAAACGAAGAAGGAAATAAATAAATAAAGGAGAAACGAAAGGAAAAAAATGAAAACGGGAAATTAGTAATAAAGTGAATTAACGAGTAAGGTTAGAAATACTAAAAATTAAAAAAATGGTAGAAGAGAAGAAAGAAAGAAAGAAAGAAAGAAAGCAAGAAAGAAAATGAAGATAGGAAATTAAGTAGAAAGAGAATATGAAGTAAAGTTAGAATTTAAAAATATAGTAAAAATCAAAAAATGCTAGGGCAAAAAGAAAGAAAAAAGAAAGAAATGACGAATGAAATTAATTAGTAAAAAAAGAATTAACAAGTTGAATTTACAAAAATATTAAAGAGAAAAAATTGTAGAAATAAAGAAAAAAACAATGAAAGAAGAAAGAAAGTGAAGATAGGAAATTAAGTATTAATAATAAAATAAACGAATAATATTAAACTTTAAAGCATTACTAAAAATAGGAAGATATTAGAGAAGAGTTAGAATGAAAGAAAGAAAGAATGAAAAAATAATTGAAAGACTTCCTGAAGAATGGAAAAGAACAATGAAAAGAACAAACAGAAGTAAACAAAAAGAAAATAAAGAAAACAGAAGTCGAAGTCAAAGAAAGTAAAGTCGACATATTTATGCTCGTTAACGTGGTCTTGAGGAAACTGGGTTCTAAATATTCAAGAGTAGATGGTTCCACGTCAATAATTAGCAAAACAAATTAATTCAATGACTAAGGAATTGTTAAATGTCTTGAAACCTTTGATGGCAGGATTAAGTTTAGTTGCTTTGATCTCGGATCACACCGATTTGCTCTCTCAGAAGAACGAAACTAGTTTCACCGTGACCAATCATGGCTTTATTATGCAAATACATTACTTGTTCGAGGATGACTTAAACCGAGAATAGGCCGTCCTTCTGATTTCGGTCAGTAAGCAACTCAAATTTATTTGGCGCCAAGTTCACGAGTCACACATTGATAAAGTTGGTTACTTGCTTCCATACGATAGACTAATGAATGTTTAGCTGTGATAAATACCCTGTTTAATGTTAAGTGGTCGACTTAAATCTTGGGTATTTTACAGATTACAACACAAATTCTCTTTCCTTCTTTTCTCTTCTCTCTCTGTGTTACATCAAACTGAAGATCAAGCGTTTATTTGAATGTGGACAAGCGAAGTATATGGCTACAAATAAATGTTGTGCCATATCTCATTAAAGCATGTTTCATATTTTTCTTCTCTGAGCAGCATACTTTCACAAATTGGGCGATCATGCTCTCCACAGCTTCCTCTCTGTTGTAGCACTTCGTAATGTTAGATAGGTTACTTACTACTTCAACTTTTCACTTTATGTGCTTTTTATCTACATTCTCCTTAAACCTTCCTCGTTGTTCATATGTTCCATTCATGATATTCTCATCATCCTGCTTTAGATCTACATCTCTGTTGCCTCATGTTTACTTTATAAGGAAAGTGTGCAGTATTCAAGTCTCCTCTATGAGGAAATTTTCCAACATTCACTGTCATATAGAAGGACGTATATGATTAAGTCCTGGATATTTTATAACTTTCCCACATAAAGCTATCCAGGCAGTTCAAATAGTTCTTGGTGTTTAACTTATGAAATGATTTGCATAATCTATAAACATAGATATGCGTCCTTCTGTAGTATTTATATATCTCTGTCTGTCTGTCAGTCTCTCTGTCTCTGTCTCTGTCTCTGTCTCTGTCTCTCTCTTTCTCTCTCTCTCTCTTTTTCTCTCTCTCTCTCTCTCTTCTCTCTCTCTCTCTCTCTCTCTCTCTCTCTCTCTCTCTGATATGAGCATAAATGTAGCATTCAAACATTATTGTCAATGAGAGTGCTTTGTATTCAGGGTTTCATACTAAATTTCTTATTTCTTTGAATAGAGAGGGCTTCCGTTACCAATAATATTGATTTACAATTCTTTCTCGTAAGATCTTCTGTTATTTTAGTCTTATATTTAAGAACAAACGTGATGGAAACATAAACAAAAAAATATAAAAAAAACATAAATGTAATCGACGAGATTATATACCCAAAACACATGCTAATAAAATTGTTTTAAATTTAAATTTAACTGCATCTCTATATCGTTTGCGCGCATGCGTAGAAGCATCAATGTAAGCAAACTTTGTACGATGAAGTCCTAAAGGACTAAACGTATCACACGAAAACTTTTTTTTAAAATCCTTACTCCTCTTAAAATAAAACTTAAGAAAAACTGAATAAGCATTTCTATGATATACTCTTTGATAACTCGAATTTAAATTTCGTACTTGGTTGGCAGCTAGGTTTCATGATTAATGTAACCTTAAGTTCCATACTAATAATCTCTTCTCTCAAGCTACTCGCCTGTAAAACGTTCTTCCAACTTCTTGCTTTTCTTCTTCTTCTTCTTCTTCTTCTTCTTCTTCTTCTTCTTCTTCTTCTTCTTCTTCTTCTTCTATGTGCCGTGTCCCTTCAGGAGGTGCGAGATCATAGCTCTCCACAACTTCCTGTCCTTTGTAGCTTTTTCGCAGTGTTTCTCGTTTTGCTGTTTTTCCTCATCCCTGTTCTGTCATCCATTAACACAAACTTGTTTAGTAGGTTATTCAATGCCTTCCTCTATCTCTGTTGCCTTCAACATACCCATGTTAAATTTTCCAAACCCTCTTTCCTCATTATCTGTCCTCCAAATTTCAATTGTATCTTCCTGATTTTAAGTATAAGTGTATCTTTTGCTTAAATTTTCTAGAAAACGTTGTAATTGCCCACATATTCAATCCATGGTATCCTTAGCATCCTTCTGTAGAACCAGATTTGCGTTACCGCAAGTCTCTTATTCACCTGATTGTTTAGCATTCACTGCCATATATGGAAACCGATATTACATAATAGTCTGGTTCTCCTATCTATGTTACTAACAAAATTTTCCTGTTATTTTTATTAATAATATTCTCAACCTTTTGGAATAACTCTTTTGATATTCCTGTGTGCGCTTCTATTTAAGTGAGGAGTTTGATTTTTTTTTGTTTTTTTTTTTAATTATTTTACTGACAACGATACATTATGTATTCTTCCGGTCTGTTTACAATTTAACCCCCTGAAGATGGTCTCAGATGAGATTGAAAGTACTTGGGAAAATAAAAATTATTTGAAGAAAAATTTGGTATTTTTCTTAATCAATTTTCTACGGCCATCAAGAAATTAATTCGTGAACTCAAGAAAAAATTAAGACTAAAATAAATAGAGATAATACATCTAAATTGCTTAACTGAACATGTTTGAATATATATATATATATATATATATATATATATATATAAATATATATATATATATATATATATATATATTAAAAATATGATTCCATCGCAACACAAAAAATTACTGTTTTCAAAACTGTTCATCCGAATTCAAGTTTAATTTCAATATTAAACCATAACTGTTGAATGATAGATTCATCCTCAAGGGACAAGGCTCTACTTCTGTATCGAGCACTGTTTTTTTTGTTTTGTTTTTTAAATAAAAACAAAATACTAAAAAAACTTCGGATCATCAATCTAACAGTTCTTTCCTATTATATCAATACACACACACACACACACACACACATATATATATATATATATATATATATATATATATATATATATATATATATATATCGTACACTCGGAATTAAAATACCAATGTAAACGATCATTTTCACCTTGTAAATTAAGTTTACAGAATTTTCAAGCAGTCAAAACATTGATCTCTATATATGAATCAGTTTTAATATTTAATATTTCATGTGTTAATAGTATTTCCTTGATGATATACCAATGGATTGCTATATATATATATATATATATATATATATATATTGAACAATAAGAAAATTAAAAATTAAAAAATTTAAAAAATTAAAATCATTAGACACACTGGGTTGTAGATTAATATTCTTTCGTTTTTTTATTATTATTATTATTCCATTTAGATTCCTCGACTAGTTTCGACCGAAATGGACATCATCGGGAGGCGAAATATTTCTGCTTGCTGTTGGCAAGGAACTACAGAAATGAATATATATATATATAACACATACAGGGGTTGTGTTGAAGATTCTTTTTGATATCGCTCGTCTGAATTTCGCTAATCAGAAAAAGGGAAGCAAAATATACAATAGATTTTTCATTAAACAGGAATGTCACATCTCCAGAAACAGTGGAATCTTTGCAAAAGTAAATATGTTATAAAAGCCAAATACACATCGACCGAATTCTGGACATAAAAACAGAAAATAAAACAGATAACCAAATAACAATCGTATTATTACAAACAAAGCACTGGGGGGAAAAAAAAGACAATGATAAAATATTGCATTAAGAATAAAAACGTCAAAAGCGAAAATGCATAATTATCGAAAAGTAAGCCTGTTTCAAGGAGAAAAATATACTGTCGACTTCGATTGGAGATTTATCAATAATGAAAGAATCATTCTCGGTTATAATGTCAAAGGACCTCAGCGATAGGTGTCCCAAAAACACTTTCTGTGTAGACGAAATGTGGATGAAGCTAGTTATCGTATGGATGAGTGCTCGGCCCGAAAGAGATGCATAATAAATGTTCATAGGTTTACAGTTGCCAAATCGTTTTGACAGCTCGAATCCCAGGCGTCGGAAACCTTCAAATAAACCCATACCATTAACGCGCCTTTTTTCTTTTTTTTTTTTTTTTTTTTCTTGTTACTGTTGTTATTATTGTTGTTGTTGCTGAAATCATATTCGCAACTCTCTTGGGAGAACTGGATACTGCGAAGAGACATATACGACTATTTCTACTATTATATATGATAATAGTATTGCTAATAATAATATTGCTTTTACATGCTCACACTAGTGATTGTCATTGTAATTTGTAAACAGTAAGTTTCTTCAAACACCATGACTTTACTTATATTTGAACGAAAATCCTCATATTTGATGTTATAATCAAGTGTTTGTCAGTATGGACCGCTTAAGGCCATATCACGCTGAGACAACGGTTCCAGTAAGATCAACGAAGTAAAGTCGAGCGGGGTCAGTGATTAGATAGGTAACCGCTTGCGAATACCAGGTGATGAAATCTTGGATGTGCGATGGTGTAATAATAAAATGTCTCGGAATTGTTAAGCGGAGAAAAGAGTTACAATTCCATTTGGGTTCATCATATTCATTTACTCGAAAATACAGTGCTGTTCGATAAAAGTGACTCACCTGATATTTTTTACTAAATGTTCTCTTCTTCGATGAAACGAAAGTTGAGCTAAATTCAAATGATAAGCGATCTAAAATCCGAAGAAGAAGCTTTGAAAGCTCTTAGAATTTAGCAGTAAGTAATGTCAAGCATACATTCAGTATAATGTTTTGGGGATGCTTTTCTTTTCACGGAACTGGTTTCTTGAAACCTATTGAAAAGACCCTCAGGAGCGAGCGGTACAAGAGAATTTTAGAGTCCTGTCTGCTCCCTTCTGCTGAAAGGGTGAAAATTGACCCCACCAAGCTCATTTTTATGCAGGATAATGCTCCCTGTCACAAGTCAAAATTTATGAGGGAATACTTTGATGAGAAGCAGGTGAGTATTATGACATGGCCTCCCCAATCTCCTGACCTCAACCCAATAGAAAACTTATGGAGCATTATAAAGTAAAGGCTCTCGAGAAAGCAGTTGAGCAACATCATGTGAGTCAATTTTATCGAACAGCACTGTACATTTGGGGAATGCATGAATCCGCATCTTCTCCCCCAGCTATGGGTTAATTAGTAAAATTTCTATCACTAAACCGATATTGCCTCCAAAACATATCCTTAATTTCTAAAATATTTTTTGCAAAATGTTGATAAGACGCAAAAAATGAATCAATGAATCAAAGTTTGAGATGTGACATAATAATTAAATAGGTTTATATGAATTTTTCTACTGTAAGGATTTCGTTTTATCTTATTTATATAAAAAATTATTTGTTATTCATATTGACTTTCAATTTGATATTTATATTCAACTAGAAATACCCGTGAAAAATTTAACGGTTTTACTTTTCGAATTTTCTGATGAAAACTAATTCTTAAGTTAGTGATGATTAAGCAAGCTCATAGCGAGATCTACGACAATAAAATATCCGTAGAAATTCCACTTATCACATCGTTAAATATTTGAGCTTAACAACTTTAACAAAATATTGCAATGACAATAAGGTAGTAACAGAAATGATATTAATATTTTCCCTCTTTATTTCTTTGTTCTTGCTTTCTTTCGTACATTTTCTCACTGAAGCCAAGTAGTACTACTGATATATCTTTCCCATCGTGACCAGAACAGAATATTCCATAATATATGAATTATTGCTAGGGTGTTACTGTTTTGTGTGTGCTGACTAAGGAGGGTTAAGCAGAATTCTAAGATGTATATTTTTAATTAATATTTATATGCAACTCTGAATAAAGGAAGAAAATATTAAAGATAACATAAATACTTTTTTCTAGAATTAAAAATAGAAGTTTTAATGAACTTGACCAATATACATACATACATACATACATATATATATATACATACATATATATATATATATATATATATATATATATATATATATATATATATATATATATATATATAAAATTTATTTAATGAAAACAGACACTTTTAAAAGGTACCATTACAATACTTTATTTTCACCAAAAATCCTTTTTAAGGTAGCGGTTAAAGAGACAATACAAAATATAGGGAGGGTTAAATTTACATCTCGCTTAAATAAGCTTTTAAATTGGGGTAGGAG
>CAHIKZ030004700.1:427500-450000 GCA_903632075.3 Acanthosepion pharaonis | reverse complement strand
TCTCCAATTACCTTGATCTATCCACTATCCTTTCATCTATCACTCCTATCTGCTCTTGCTCCAAATCTTCTGTAACCCCTTGCGACCAAGTGGCTTCCCGCCTTGCTTGGGGTGAAACCCTTAAATAAAATAAATAAAAGCTAGGCTAAGAAAATAACCATAAATGTCTGGAAGTTGAAGGCCACAGTTTGGAGCATCGTTTGTGATTGTAATGTCCAAGAACAACTTTAATTAATCTCGTTATATCGGTATTACTAATCTTCCTTTCTGATGTTGTTTATATTTAATCAAAGTCTAAGTCCTGAAAAAATTAATAAATGTATGAAAAATACCGAGGAAACTTTGAAAGTCTCTGAACCTGTGTATCTGTGCGCGTGGGAGTATTACTTCAAATGTTATTATCAAACGAATATATCCACTACAATAACGTTTGAAGTAATAGAAATACCAGAGAAATAATAAGCCCATTAATACTTTAAATTAATAATGAGCCCATTAATACTTTATCTATCTATCTATCTATCTATCTATCTATCTATCTATATATATATATATATATATATATATATATATATATAGATAGATAGATAGATAGATATAGATATATAGATATATAGATATATATATATAACATTATTAATTAATTAATACATTTCTATTTATATATATATATATATATATATATATATATATATATATATATATATATATATATATATGATTTTAACCATAAAAACATAAAATCGACCTTGCTAACCGAATGCCCTCCCAGTTTAAGGCACGTCAGGCTACATGACGGTTCCGTATAGGATCTTAAAAAGTATATATATATATATATATATATATATATATATATGCATGATTACATATATATATATATATATATATATATATATATATATGTATGTATTCATGATTATATATATATATGTGTGTGTGTGTGTGTCTACAGAGTGCCATTAGTTAATTTAAAGCCGTTGTTTGCTTTTTTCTTTTTCTTTTTTTTTTGACTACACAGCATAATAAGGTCAGTTGGGCACCATTTCTGAGTAAAAGAACACCATGAAGCAATTCATTCCGCCAGAAATTCGGAAACGGTATGCGGCATTGCTTGGAATTCGAACCAGAAACTCCAATGCGAATATTTCAGAATGTATGTGTCTCAATCTGTGTCCCCAAAAGATGTACCGAGATTGATGAAAACCAAATATCCAATCAATATCATGGTGTTTTAGTGATCACTAGTGATGGCGAACTTAGGCCTACATTCATATCCGCACAGGACCTCAACAAGGAGGCCTATATCACATGCTTTGAGGAGGTAATGCTGCCCTGGTTCAAGTGGGTAGCTGCCGTAATACTCTATGCCTAACAACAGGACACTGCACCATGCCACACAAACAGAAGAACTCAGTCATGGCTGACGGATAATTTCTGCGACCACATCACCAACCACCTTGATTACTATGTGAGGGTGCATTTGAGCGAGAGACCAAAAATATCCTAATAATACCAAAGATGAACTGAAGGATTATGGTAGCATTCACCAACATAAACAAAAAGACCCTCCAGAGGAAATGAAGGTGATTCCGAAGTCGTCTGGAGGCTGTGATTGAATCCAATGGCGATTTTATGTAATAACTTTACTCTTTATCTGTTAAAATGAAATGTCAGTGATATGTTCGTCTTTGCATAATTTAGACGACAATTTATCCATCGCAGCCTTTATATAGAGAGAGCGAGAGACAGACAAACAGACAGACACGCAAAGAGATAAAAGAGAGTGAGTGAGTGAGAGAGGGAGGTTTAGCTTCAATCCTTTCAACATTTAAAAGAAAATGTTTTCCATAATATATATATTTTCCATTATATATATATATATATATATATATATATATATATATATTCGTTTTCCATTCGTTGGAGAAGAAAATTGCTCGAGGCTAAATACTGGTTGCGTATTCTAAAATTCTCGAAAATTGGGCTTTGATAATTGCTTAATGTCACTAAATGATGATAATGGAAATTTGTACCACGAAAGAACCCTTTGTAGATCCGTGGGTAGTTAAGAGTCTCTGGACGATACGATCGCTCTCTTTTGCGAAAACATAGATATTCATACTTTTTAAAAATATATATGAAAACGTGCACATCGCTATATATATATATATATATATATATATATATATATATATATATATATATATATATAATCTATTAAAGGGTAAAAATATATAGTAATAAATATATATGTAATAAAAGTAATATATATATATATATATATATATATATATATATATATTGAAGGGTAATATGTGCATTTAACCATTAAATGAAAAGATGTATTTTTTCATAGCTAATATCTAATTTTCGTTTTCTTTTATGCGGTCTAAATTAATGTCGCAGTTACAAGACGAAGCAACTGATTTTATTAATATTCAGCCATCGATTCATCTTCTACGGGTTCGTGATGTCCCCCAACTTTTTTCGAAAGACTCTTGCGCGACGAGCACACATAATGACACGTGTCTTTAATTGTGACAATATTGGATGTTTTAATCGTAGAATTAAAAGAACCATCTAGTAAAGGAAGCAGAAAAAGAAAAAAAAAAGAAATGGCCAGTGCTAAAGACCATATATTGAGCGTACATTATCTACAAAATCGCATCAAATTTAGAAAAAGACAAAAAAAAAGTACATCCGAAATATGTATCTTTAAAGATTTTACAAAGAAGACGAAAAAAGTTCAGAAAGTTCTGGGCAGAAAATTGAGTAAGTTGTTATTGTCAGTGTTCGGAATGTCAAAAAAAAAAAAAAATTTTTTTTTTTTTTTTGCATATTCCTTCGGTACTCGCTATTCGGAAGTAGTTTGAATTCTTTTATTCTCCTTCTTCATTTTGTTTTTATAAAGGGTTAAAATGTACAAGATGCCGGAAGTGCTGTGACGTAATAATTGACGCAGGTTCTGTACTGCGCCAAGCACCGGAAAAAGGAAAGGGAGAATGAAATTCTTTTTTTTTAAACATTTGACTATAGTTACAATTTTGTGAACAATTTTTACAGGTTTTTCTTTTAAATTTTGCTCTTGTTGTATTGGGAGTTTATTTGGAGTGTCATTTACATGTATATCTACTCGTGTGTGTGTGTGTATATATATATATATATATATATATATATATATATATATATATGTGTGTGTATATATACACACACATATGCACCTGTGGAGAGTGCATTTATGTGACTGGAGAGGATAAAAAATAGCTATGACAAAGAGGACTACCCCCCATATATATATATATATATATATATATTTATATATGACTCATATTAATATCCATCGCTCTCGTTATATGTATGCATAAATATCTGAAATCAATCAATCTATCTATCTATCAGTCTCAGTTTTTTCATATCTTTTGGGGAAGGTATGAATCCTCATCTTCCCCCCCCCCCAACTATGTGTAAATATTAGGACAGACTGGGTTCTATAGCTTTGAATGGCAACTGTTCTAGGGGAAGGACAACTCTGAATACAAAACCTGCGGGGGGTCGTTTGTGACCTTGTGCACCAAATCTTTCTATTCGGCCCTTCAAAAAGTGTGGTTGCTTCTGCACAAGCCTTCACCACTATAATAAAATCATATGTGATGGTATCTGGCGGTCAATTCCTAGAAACTGAGTTGCTTAGCCCTCATAACGTCGTAAGCGACGGGAGAGTCCAACATATATAGATATTTCTGTGTATATATGTGTGCGTGTGTGTGAATGATATACAATTTGTCATAAGTGTGACATATATAGAAATGTATGTTTTTATTATCCAACAACCTAATATAAGTGCTTATGCACACACACACACACACACACACACACAGAGAGAGAGACACACACAGAGAGACACACACAGAGACACACACACACACACACACACATATATATATATATATATATATATATATATATATATACGTATGCACAAACACACACACGCATATATTTCATATACATATAATTTTAGTTGCATTATACGCAGATATACTTCTATCTATATTCATACATCTGTGAATTTTTCACCCTTCTCTCCACTCCCTACATATACACTCACATACCGAAATACATATATACTCGCATACATATACCCATATATATGTGTGTGTATTTATATATATATATATATATATATATATATATATATATATATATATATATATATATATATATATATATATATATATATATATATATATATATATATATATATTGCGTACACATACATATATGTATAATCTTTATACAATTTTAATATTTTAATATAATACATATAATTTGTGTCATTAATTCCCATGATTATCGTAATTTGATGCATTTTTCATTCACTCATTATCTTTATTTACCTTGTATTTATTTTTTTAAAACTCTTTTATCTTACTTCTTCGATTCACGTGCATTTTTGGACTTCGTTTGTTTTTCTTTTTTCCTTATTTCAATTCCCTTGCATTTTGTATACTTGTTCCCTTTTATTCATTTGTTATTTCCAACATATTATCCTACTCCCTGTTCTCTGACTTCTTTCAGATATTTCTTCTGCATTATTTTCATCAGAATAGAAAGATTCTTATCTTTTATTTTCTTTCTCTTTAAAATTATCTTCTCTTTGTTTCTTTTATTATTTTTGCTTCTCACTTTTTCGTTCCTTCCTTCGTTTCTTTTTACTTTCTCTGTCTTTTTATACACACCCCTTTGTATATTTCGCTTGATTCTATATTACATATATTGTTTCCTTTTTAATCCTTATATATCCTTTAAACATGGTATTCATATCAAGTTTTAGGTTAGTAGCAATAGATAGTAAAAGAAATTATTATTTTCTTTAAAACAACTAAGTGCTCAATATTTTTCATTCCCACCCACAAACACATATATATATATATATATATATATATATATATATATATATATATATATATATATATATATAATATTTTTTAGGGCAAATATGATTCCTTCGCTACATAAGTGTTGTCATGTTTCAAAAACGAGAGCCGAAACAGATCCAAATAAATATTAGAATTAAGTTGAATTAAGGTGTTTAGTCCCGTTTCATCTTCAGGCGAAAATCTAGGAAATTTTTGAAACATGAGAACTCTTATGTAGCGAAGGAATCATATTTTTAATCAAAAAAAAATATTATTATAATAAAGCTCTACTTCTGTTTGGAGCACTGTCTTCTTAAAAATACAAACAAAAATACTAAGGAACTCCGGATTATGCACCCAACGTGTTCTTTTCTCTTTTCTGCATACCTGCGCACTTATACATATATATATATATATATATATATATATATATATATAGATAGATAGATAGATAGATAGATAGATAGATAGATATTAGAAGGCGTCCTTTCTTTGGAAATCCCTTTTGACCAACGTACCAAAAGAAGAAATTATTCTGCCGATGATGTATATATATATATATATATATATATATATATATATATATATATATATATATATACATACACATATGTTTGTGTGTGTGTGATTGAAAACATTTCAGACATTATGTATGCTAATTTTTAACAAATCCTCTCATACTCACGAATAAATCATGTTAAAGAATGAGAGACAGTGGATAACAGCGCACAACTTTGTATAGATACTTATATTAATGAACAACATATAGTTTTGTATTACTTGCACCCCTGAAGATGATCTTGTAAAAAGAACGAAATTACTTGGAAAGAAATTTAAACAACTATAGCACATTTCTCTCATTCTTCAATATCAATATATAGAAGGTTATTCCTGACTATGAACGGATTTTGTTAAAAATTACCAGACATAATGTCTATAATTTATTTAATCAGATATATATATATATATATATATATATATATATATTTATTTATTAAAGACATTTTTTTTTTATGTTTAACGTTGTTATTTTATAGATACAAGTATTTAAGCAAATGCTCTGTTTATGATAAACAGTATTAAATAACATTTACCGGCCTGAATGTCCGAGAAATTTTCATAGAAAATATTCGTTCTTTGACAGGATACTGTTTATCATAAACAGAGCATTTGCTTAAATACTTGTATCTATAAAATAACAACGTTAAACATAAAAAAATGTCTTTAATAAATAAATTGTCGGACCTTGTCCATTTCTTAACATATATATATATATATATATATATATATATATATATAGATAGATAGATAGATAGATAGATATAAGTACTTTGGAAATGGAAATAAGAGAATTTAAATAGCTATACCACATTTCTCTCATTATTTAACATCGATACGCAGAAGGTTATTCGTGAGTATGAACGGATTTTGTTAAAAATTAGCAGAAAATGTTTATAATTTATTCAATCACACATGCCTAAAAGAGAATTCTTTTGCCTAAATACATAAACAAACATACACATATATTGTATTATATATATATATATATATATATATATATATATATATATATATATATATATATATTATTTTTTTATGATACATATTATGTGATGTGCGTATACACGCATATATATATATATATATATATATATATATATATATATATATATATATATATATAGCGAGACCGTGCCTTTTTGATGGTCGATTTTCCTGGGTGGTTATTTGTTGATGCTATCGATCTGGGTAGGTTATCCCAGCGTGTAGGAAGAGGAAAGTGGTTGAGAACAACTTCACTGGTTGGCCCAAACCGTGCGATTGAGATTGGATCGATGGATGTGTTCGATGAGCGCCGATGTCGAAATCACAACTCATCGTGAACGTGGTATTGAGGTTTCTGGCTTTGTTCAAACTCCTTACTATGTGTTTTGGCCTAGAGTCTATAACTAAATTCACCTTAGATTAGACGCTGCATCAACAACAGGTGTGCTATGCAAATATTATTTCACTTATTTTATTCCGTTAGTAAAAGAACTTTGATAAGCAGATATTCTCAAATATTACTTCTGATAAACAAAGAAGATTAATCGAAATATTAATTTACCGGACATCGTAAACATAATAATAAAATAAATTTAGTTTTCTGTTACTAAATGCAATTTAATCATAAATTATACATCGTAGTTACTAAGAGCATTTCTCTCTGTCGTAAATCTATTAACCATCTAATCTCGCATCAATTCAAATTCTTAGGTGACACTTTGAGTTAGCAGGCTTGTCTCACTAGATCAATTATGACTGAATAGTGAGTTCGATCTTGACTGAGTGGTCCATACTTTCGGTATTGTTCCACATCTAATCTATGCTTGGAAAATCATCATATGGAATGCTTCCGTCCAACAAAATACTGTGACTCATAAAACAGCAACAACTTCTCTTCGAATAGCTCAGCATCTGACTAAATGTTAATGTCATCATCATCATCATCATCATCATCGTCATCATCATCATCATCGTCATCATCATCGTCATCGCCAGTCCCTCAAATGCTTCAATCATCGGAGGAGCTAAAGCCATAGGACTACCACATCCATGACCATCTGTTTGCGGTGGCTCTCAGGAGTTCCGATATTGTCATGTACGTCCATGTCTGACGAGCTCTTATGTTACCGCCGCCAGAGACCGAGGAAAAAGCAGATAAACTGTCATATAATAGATAGATAGATAGATAGATAGATAGATAGATGATAGATAGATAATGAACAGACAAATAAATAAATACGTACATGGACAGACAGATATATTAGTTATGAACAGACATATAGCTAGCTAACTTGATAGATACGATCAGACAATTCTATAGATAGATAGATAGATAGATAGATAGATAGATAGATATGAACAGACAATTCGATAGTAGACAGATATGAACATATAATTCAATAGATAGATAGATAGATATGAACAGACAATTCAATAGTTAGTTAGATAGATAGATAGATAGATAGATAGATAGATATAAACAGACAATTCAATAGATAAATAGATAGATAGATAGTCAATACTCAGAATATTGCTGCCACATATGATCTGCTACTCCTACTCCTATATATATATATATATATATATATATATATATATATATATATATATATATATATATCTTTGGTCACACTCAAAGAAGAATCAGAAGTATCATAGTTTCCGATCTTGCGTCTCGTTTTCATTCACTTTACCACGGCCATAAAGATGCCTGCTCTTGGTTTTCTATAATTTCGTATTGCTTGGATGAGCTCGTTGGGATGGCACCTAGACTTTATTCATGTAAGTGCAGTACGAGATATGCAACGTGGTTTCATCGATACACAGGTGACATAGCTTGATGTAGCCGTAAGTTCTATGCTAATAGTTCCTTTTCTCGCATTAATTATTTGTGTAATTCTATTCTGGTTTGATGCTTTCCAGCCAACTTGAATCTTCAAAAATTCAATGCCAATCGATGTCTACTGATTGCTTAAGTACTCACCCCTTTGTAATTTTACCGTTTTCTAATTCTTCCACATCCAATAACCCCTTGTGTCTCAGTGATTTTTAATGCGTTGATTTAATGCATTGAACAGGATTTAAAAAATATCAACGGGCAGATAGATAAATAGATAGACATATTGAAACATTGAACAGATTTAAATAGATAGATAGATAAATTAAAATGCACACAGATTATTATATAAAGGATGTGAACAGATAGATAGATAGATAGATAGATAGATAGATAGATAGATAGATAGATAGATAAAAACAAATAGATATGAACAGATAGAGAGCGATAAATATATCGATCGATAGATAGTTATGATCAGACCAGTATACATATATATATATATATATATATATATATATATATATATATATATATATATATATATATATATATATGTCTGTATCACTATAGTTAGTCAGAAATACACACAAAACACAAACACACACACACACACTCATATATATATATATATATATATATATATATATAGAGAGAGAGAGAGAGAGGAGAGGAGAGGGAGGGAAAAGATAGATACATAGATAAGTAATGCTGCATATAATGATGCCAAATCTGAATCTTTTTATTTGAACATTTTAGTGCAAGTTTATTTTCTCTTTAAGTTGCATATTTTTTTTCCCTTTTCCGTTTCCTTTATTTGAAGTTGTAACTGTGGCCACCTTTTTCTGCTTTGATCCGAGATCAACCACGTGACATCCACGACCCGCACAACTTGAAACGACCACGTGACCTCGCACTGCAAACGAACAAAAAACGCCCATAACAAATTCAACGTTTTCGAAAAGTAATCAGCCATGCGTGAAACTGTCATGGAGATGAGAAGTTCGGCTCCGGGAAAAAAAAAATTGCATAAAAGTTCTGTTTAAATATAAAATAAAGGAAACAAAAAAATATACCAAGTTTTTTTTTCTTTCTCTGAACAAAAGATGATTGCGTTAAATAGTGATGATGGCAAGTTGATAAAAAAAAAAAGTGGGGAAAAAAGCGAGAAATATGACAAATATATAAAATTCTCAACAGAGTCACATAGACATAGATGGGTGCTCAGTTTTCTTTTTTATTCCAGTTTGATCCAGAATATATATATATATATATATATATATATATATATATATATATATATATATATATATATATATATATGACAATTCACTTTACATATAAAAATATATGTGGGAATGGTGATAATTTCACGGGTCGGCTGGCTTCTCAAAATCTTGGAAAATGATCAAACACAATAATTTTTGACAAAAAAGTCTTATTGACATTGCCATAAACTTTTCAGAAACTTTCATATGTTTATCTTAGAAATGACATCTAGATGTGTGCGTATGAGTGTATTTTTATGATATGCGAAATAAAACATGTAACCACAAAAACACATATAGGCATGCTAGTTGGGAACAAATTCGCTCATATGCATATACTAGAAAAATGCTTACAGAATTTGAATGGATTTCATAAGTTGGTTGATCATTCAATATTTCCAACGTATCGTTGATCATTTCATTTATTTCTTGAAACCATATGAACACAATAAAGGACCCTATTATCGATTATTATTTGAGTATGGTGGGTAAGAAATCAATTGTTTTAGCACAACATATATAACATAAATGTATACAAAAACAGTTATAGGTAGAATTAAAATAACACACTGTTACACACACACACACATGCGTGCACATAAAACACATATATGTATGCATGTATGAGAACTTCGACGTGATATAATAGTTAGCAAGATCAGTTACAACTGAATAATTATGCCCCATAATTTCAGCCTTGTGTCACGTCTAAGCGACGATTAGTATCTCACTATTCATAAATATTGCATGACAAAGTGGAAAAAGGTTACTTTTGAAGCGTTCCGTCCCTCAGAACATCACCCGAATAAATTTCTTATGTTGCCCCACTCCTGAGAAACCCAATGAGTCAAAAAATACATTATCCCACCTACTGATCCTATCACATCTACAATCGAAAAGAATCTACCTAAACTCAACATAAAAGTTGTTACTAGTACGCCCAAATAAAATAAATATAAATATAAAATACTTAGTCAGTACTAAACAGAATAAGCTAAAATCTGAAGGAAGAGATTATTTCATTGCCTGTAATTATTGTCACAAAAATACATAGAGGAAACCCGAAGGAATCTAGATAAAAGTGTATATGAACACAAAAGCGACATCTTAGAAAATAATACGACAAATGCGTTAGTTGCCCACCGTAACGAGGCTGACCACAATTTTGACATATAAAATCTACTCTGATCAAAGGAGAAATAATTCACTACGAATAAAGTGGCTTAATCACAAGATCATCTACAGTATATATGCACCCTGGGTCTTACAAAATTTCACTATTCCTGGTAGATCTTGTAATCTTTTTTACTTTAAAAAGTCCCTAAATCAATCCGACTAATAAAAAAAAATTAAAGTTACTAGCAACCTTCTGTTTTGAGCATGTGTAGTTTTACCAACATAAGAATTTTAGTCCGATGAAGTCCTGAAGGAGGAAACATGTGCCAAGTAAACTTTATCCACTTAGTCATATAATTTCCCCACTACAGTACCTGATATATGAAAATATATATCGTTATCTGATATATATATATATATATATATATATGTGTGTGTGTGTGTGTGTGTGTGTGTGTGTGTGTGTGTGTGTGTGTGTGTGTGTATATGTATTTACTCATTTCACCCTAAACAAGTCAATAATAACGCAAGGGGTTACTGAGTTTTTAAAGAATGTGAAAATTACTATTAAGGAAAGATAACAATAAAATCTACACTTTGAATTGTCCAGATCTTTCTTGCAGCGAAGTGCTAACGTTGAACTATGGCTGCAGCGCGTTCATGGGTGAACCAGAATTGGTCTTTCGAGTGTTGTTGATATTTGTTTTGCATCGTATACCACTCTTCCTTCCAGAAATGACACTCTGTATTCTGAGGATGGAAGCAATTTTGGAGGTAGTATGATTGAAAAAGTTTTAGAGAAAAGATTCTGTAAAGCAGACTCAGCCTGACTTCGCATCCGTTAATATATATATATATATATATATATATATATATATATATATATATATATATATATATATATATATTAAGATTTTAAGAATATTACTAGATTGGCGGTAACGTTCCATGATTTTACTCTTGAATTATCTGGATTTAATGGTAAGTTCTAACTCTTTCTCTCTATTGTTTCTCATTTATATTCCAGCTTCTAACTTTCACGTCAACTTGGATCGTCAAAAGTTTAAATGCAATGCCAATCGTTATATTTTGTCTTCTTAATTTTTCTTCTTAATGTGTTTTTCTTTTTTTTCTCATATTCTCTCAGATTTAGTAAGCCTTTGCATTAAGTGGCTTAATTGCCATGTTTTGAGGTGAAATGATTCTGTTTCATGCTAGTCACAATGACGTAAAAACAAATGTAGGAAAAATATACTTTAAACTCTTATACAAACACCTCCAGGAATCAAGCACTCCCCACAAAATATTTAGCAAAAACACAGTAAAAATCAGCTATAGTTGCCTCGAGGACATGGCACAAATAATAATAAAGCATAACATGAAAACTATCAACAAACCACCAGAACAAATTGCAAAATAAAGAATGAATGTCCCTTAAACGGTAATTGCTTACAAAACAACGTAGTATACCAAGCCACGGGAAAATCACCAGATAATGAAGAAAAAATATACAAAGGATAACAGAAGGACCCAGGAAACAAAGAAACTATGCGCACAAAACATATTTCACAAATAGTAAATACGCAAAAAGCACAATGCTTTCTAAGTATATCTGAGAAGTTAAAAACTAAAGGCAAATCACACCAAAATATCATAGAAAAGAACATCAGCCTACAACAATCAATCCAAAAACAGCAAACTGGAGGAGAAAATAGCTATTATTACCTTCTCAGACCAAAATAAACTACTAAATAAACAAACAGAAGTCATCTCAAAATGCACACTTAAAAGTCGAAAACTAAAAAGAATAAATAAAATAAATAAAATAAAAATAAAAACAAGGAAAATAAATTAATCCAAGCAAATATTAAACAAATTATCAAACCAATCCTGCCATAACAACCGTTAGAAAGAACTGAAAAGAATAAATATAAATAAAAAAAGCAAAAACAAGCCAAAATAATCAATCCTAATTAATAAACAAATTAAGTAAATAAAAACAAACCACTCCCGCGAAAATAACAGAAGAATAGACTACAACCATCAACTCAAAAATTGGTGGAAATAGCTATAATTACCTTCCCAGACCAAAAAAAAAGCTACTAAATAAACGATCGGAATTCATCTCAAACCATTTACTACGTTACTTGAAAATCGAAAACCAAAAAGAATAAATAAAAATATATAAAATAAAATAAATAAAAAACAAGTAAAATAATTTAATCCCAATAAATAAATAATAAACAAATTAACAAACCGCTCCCGTCAAAATAACCGTCAGAATAGACTGAAAAGAATAAATAAAAATAAAAAGCAATAAATAAGCAAGACAATTAAAAATATTGAATCCAAATAAATAGATAAAACGTAAAGTAAATAATAAGCAAATTAGCAAACCCCTCCCGTCAAAATAACCGTTAGAATAGGCTACAACAATCAATCAAAAAATTGGGCGAAAAAAATAGCTATAATTACCTTCCCAGACCAAAACAATGTACTAAATAACAACCAGAACTTATTTCAAATTTTTTTACTACTTTACTAAAAAATCGAAAAGAATAAATAAAAATTAAAAGAATAAAAAACAAGTAAAATAAATTAATCAATATATATAAATAAATAAACCAGCCAAAATAACCGTTCAAATGGAGTACCCACAATGCACCACTGACCCGTATATATATATATATATATATATATATATATATATATATATATATGTAGTCGAGAAAAAAAAAACAATACATATGACCTGGGGATTGCAGCTAGCAAGAAATAGTCTGTCGTCTTTGAGTGTTGACTTCAATGTTCACTTTTATATTTACATACGCTCTATATCTGATATAGAGTATTTTATCCCATAAATATAGCATACATTAAAAGTATATTTCTTCATATATATATATATATATATATATATATATATATATATATATATATATTTTAGTCAGAATATCAGCATATACCAACCAACACTCAACAAACCTTTCTTACAAGTGTAGCAGCAACGTATTGAAGTGCATATAACAAACATGTAATGACATTTTGCAATTGTAACAATTTCCGGTCAGATCCCTTATATTCGGAAACTTGATGCGTTCTTTTTTTTTTTAACCGTCGCAATGAAATGTAGATTTTATCACACTTACCATAAGTTTGTCTTTGTAATTCACCAGTGTGGATAATTTTGAAGGAACTCAAAAGTACTTGGGTAAGAAAAACTACGGCGCCTTCCTTGATGAATTTCAACTTAACATGAATAAGCTAATTAAGAAAGGATTATTATAAAAATATATAGTCCTAATATGTCTATATTCTTTAAAGAAACATGCTTGAATGAAGATATGCTGCCTAATTATACCATTATCTTGTCTTAACAAGAAATACAGCGCCTTTCTTGACGAATTACAACTTAATATCAAAAAGCTAATTAGAGAGAAAGGATAATTATTAACTCGAAAGGATTATTATAAAAACAAATAGATATATGTCTATTATTTGATGATGTTATATGAAAATTGTCGTATAAGTTCGTTGTCATTCCTTTTCCAAATTTTCTGTATCAGTCGGTCTCGCTACCTACATATATAAGTTAGATTGGTTTGTTTACTTTTATTTAGCGGCATATCAAATTCTATGTGTTATTCAATATCGAAATCTAAATTTTCCGAAGACAATTTTATTTTGTCGTTGGAGATAATAATTGTTTAACGACACAAGCCTTACT
Source organism: Acanthosepion pharaonis (assembly GCA_903632075.3). Classification (NCBI taxonomy): domain Eukaryota; kingdom Metazoa; phylum Mollusca; class Cephalopoda; order Sepiida; family Sepiidae; genus Acanthosepion; species Acanthosepion pharaonis. The sequence continues at coordinate 435,588 of CAHIKZ030004700.1, read as the reverse complement.
AATTAACCCATAGATAGGGAAAGAAGAGGTGAATTCAGACTTTTCCCAAGGGTATTTGCGACTGGAATTGAAACACGGCTCTCCGATTAAGTATTCCGAGTCATTATACATTACACAAGACACACATTCAGTCTTACAGCACATTGTATTCTCAAGTGGTCACCCATCAGTGTGCTTACCAGGCTCGATGTAGCTTAACTTCAGTTATCTTACGGAAAGCGGTTTTTCAATCGGATGTAGCCGTAAAGCTATAATTTAGGTAGATCAATCGATGTCTCGCGAGAGAGTTTAGCATAAGATTACGAATGTTTTCCTTTCACTCATGGCTTTCGTTACCGAGTAATGCATAGGTATCCCGAAGGATTTTTGTTTATTGCCTTCTCTCGAAAATGATCTTACCTGTGTTCGACAATTCGACAGCATGCTGAAAATGCATTCGCTTACATTTTGGACCCGATCCCACCCAGTCTTTTAGGCCCATTCTTTTTCTGCTTTCCAAGTTAATTTTCTACATTCTCTTATTATTTGCCTCGGCATGTACTGTTTTCTTGCGTTTCTTAAACCTTAACCTTTAAATACTTGCTTCTTATGACATCTTATCAACAAGATTTATATGCATACGAAAAATATTCTAATCATTTAATATAGCGGTGAATGTGAACGACCTTTCTCCGGTTCATAAGGGCTACAAGTCAGCTGAATGATTTAGAATTTATTTAGGGCGCCAACCTAATTGTTACAATGTTGAATTCAGCTCATTGTTAGCTGTATGCTTCGGGCTACGGGTTGAACGTATGTCCGTTGAGAACTGACCATTGAAATGTTCGTTTATTATTTTATTAGTTCAACCTCCCTCCATCGATCTACGCCTTTGATTTTCGCTTTGCCAGAGCCTCAGGGCTCGTGAACTGAACGGACAACGCATTTAGTTTGAAACAACGTCAGAAAAGGGAAAAACTTGAATAGGATTTCATTTCGACTAATTTAATGTCTTACTTTATGTAGGCGATTAGATCTTTTGGTTTAACTAGTCTTGCTACTCAAAACACAGATAAGCACACATACAGACACATACATACAAATACACATACACACACAAGCACGCACACACACACGCACACACGTGCACACACACACGCGCGCGCACACACACACACACACATATATATATATATATATATATATATATATATATATATATATATGTATAAGCACATATTCATTCAAAGGCTTATGTCATATACGTAGATGCACACACATACACCTTATATATATATATATATATATATATATATATATATATATATATATATATATATATATAAAAGAGCGTAATTTTTTCTTTAATAAGATTTCTTGAACAATCAAGCCGATAGACGAAATTAAAGAAATATACTTTTTTAATAAATGAACGTAGGGTCCACTAAAATTCGAGTATTCACTCAAAATATCGTTTGACTTGATCAGCATATACATAACAGACATTCATTTTCTTTTACATATAACAATATATTTAAATAATGATCTGATGTCCCAATACACTAAATTCAAGTTACATGATGCCGCACCATAAAACGATGCCAACACTAAGAAATTTCAATGGAACATCATTAAACGACAAATAAACACAACTAAACAGAAGTTACAATGGCTCAACGCTGTAACTGTACCTATTAGAGGAATCTTACAATCTTCTACCACAACTAAAACATTCACGGAAATAATGGATGTATTATATAATACAGCACAAAAGGAAAATGAATCCCATAAAGAAATCATTCAAAAAAAAGCTAAACAAATTATATAAATGAAAAATACTTTTAACAAACATAAACGCCAACTTCATCAATCTAGCGGATTAGCAACTCACTTCAAATGAAATGGAATTTCTTAAACTTGGACTAAATTCTCATGTCGCACAGAAATCTAATTTAATGTTTAAACAAATGCAAATTGAAGCTTTATACCAACAAATACTTCTATTGGATCAAGATAACCATATTACTACACAGGTAGGTTTAAAAGAATTACTTAAAGCCGAATCTAATAAACACCGTTATCATAAAAATCCGAATGGAATTATAAACACTTCTTTAATAAAAACAGCCACACAACTAAAAGAATAACAAAAGTATAAGAGCTGATAAAACTAATACTTTCGTTATTTTAAACAAACATGAGTACCACTCAAAATTACAGGCCATTTTGGATGCTCATAATAAATTTAAAAGTTAACCAATAACATTACCACCCAACTTCAAAACCATATCATATTGCTGCTAACAATACTGAAACAGGATCTTATAAACTGCAAAATATTATAGGTGACTATCAACCAGGCTACCTTTATCAAAATATAAAAATACATAAAAAAAGATTATCCTCTCAGGCCTATCATTCACAAATACCTACACCATATTACCTTTGAAAAACTCTTAACAAATTAATTATTTATCCGTGATGTGTAGAATCGCACTTCTCTCCCACCCATCAATATTAAACCCATTATGTAAAAAAAATATCATTATCATGAACCGCTGAAGTACCATTTCATGACTCCCCCCTCCCACTCCGGTGTGGGTAATATTTATGCTCAAATGGACGGTATTGCAATGGGTTCTCTTTTAGGCCCCACTTTTTTTCTAATTATTATATGGCACGTTTAGAAAAGAAAATACTTAATGACACTAGTAAACCCACTATATATGTAAGACATATATATATAGATGACATTTTAGTTTTAGCGAAAAACATTAAAAAAGATTACACAACTTAAAAACAAATTTGAAAGTCACTCCTTCCACAAATTTACATTAGAACTTAATATTAATAATAAAATTCCATTCCTTCATGTATTTATTGATTCAAGCACGCATAAATTTACTAATTCTTTATATAGGAAACTCACTAGCATTAAATCGTCTCTTCTTAATTATGATAGTGAATGTCTCCAACGATATAAAAATCTTAATCCAACACACGCAAATGATATTTTCTACCAAAACCATATTCTATAATGAATTACATAACATTAAACAAACACTTGTTAAGAATGGATTTCCTAATTCCGTCACTGATCAACAAATTAAAATATATCTCAATAAATTTAATAATACCTCTAACAAAATTGATAATATTAATAATAATAGTGTACGTCAAAATAAACATAATACTATTAACTTATACTATTGTAACCAAATGCATAATAATTACAAACATGATGAAACAACAGTCAAAAATATAATAGGTAGAAATATTGAACTCATTAGTAGTAATGAACAAGTTAAGCTCATCATATATTATAAAAAAATAAAACAACTGACGTCATAGTCTCTAATAATCCTACAACCACACAAGTAAATCCTCTACAAAAAAAAGACAATGTAGTGTAGGCGATGTAATGGTTAGCATGTTTGTCTCGCTAGAACAATTACGACTGAATAGTGAGTTCGATCCTCACTGGGTGCCCCATACTTTCGGCCTTGTGCCACATCTAAGCTACGCTTGCAAGATCACTACATGCCCGTTCAAAAACTGTATATCTGATACTAATAATAAACGCACTAAATGTATTGGTTTATTACAACCACACTCTCCCGTAGACTTACCTGTCACCTTTCTGATTTTAGTTCTGTTAAACAACATTTCTTAGAAAAAACATAGCTATGTACATAATATTAGACAGATATTAGTTGTTAGCACAACAATACTCACACATACACACAGTAAAAAAAAAAACATTCAAATATTGGAGGCCATCTACATTAAAACAAAGCAATCCACACTCAACAAACTTACATTTCAAACCAGGCACAACACATTACATTGAATCTAGACATATGGTTCTGTTGTTAATATTTCGTTCTCTCACGTGGTATGACGTCACAGAACCGCATCATGTATTTACGACCTGCGTCTGCTTTTCTGCGACCGTTATCTTTGCATAGCAATCTTCTATATCAACATAACAGAATATCATCTTTGATGGTGAATATCTTTGTTTAAATGTCCGTGTAACTACTCTGAAGATGGCCCCTGTGAGCAGAAAGCTTAGATCAAGGAACAGCTTAATAAAAAAAAATATCCAAATATTGGACAATTTTTGTCTTTATTTTCACGCGAAATTAAAGCAACCATCTGAAGTTAAGAACGGCTCATGATCAAAAATAATTGAGATGCTCTGTCCGTTATTTTTAACTATATAATTTTCAATATATATATATTTATAATAGATATACGTATGTATGTGTATGTATGTATATAATACAGTGCCTGTCTATCAGTTAAACTTCCCTTCCCCACAACACTGAATTCATTTGTTGTTTGAACGACAATGGCTCATAAAGCCAGCCATTGATCAGCCTTTATTGTTACATATTTAGTATATCAAATCATGTCCGGTTGGTAGAAGTTGACTTTATTCATCATCATTTTCAATGTGTCTTTTTATATGCCTTGTCAGGCCCGACCTGAACTTGCACACCTTAGCGCAGGTTGAGCATTCAAAGCATGCCATTACGAAATCGTCTTATGCAATAGAATATTGGTGTTGGTGTAATTTCTGGTGAATGAGCAGACCCGCCCTGGACAGACATATCTGATAGCATTGGGCACATGTCCAGGTTGGCACCTCATGGCAATTCAGGGATCTCTTCCTATTTCCTCTCTTCTGTATATTTTTGTGATGCCTCATGAAAGACCTTGACGCCGTCAGCAATACCAGATCTCTAAGAAACCCGATCCTCAGCTAGAGTCTCCCAGTTATCCAGACCAATATTTTACTTGTGACTCTTTAAGACAATCTTTATAACAAAGGTCCCCATTTGTATAATTGCTTTCACAGAGAATGAATTGGTCCTTTGTAGAACAACAGTATCAGGGTTGTGAGACATACAAGTGGATTTCAAGCACAGACCGAAGGCATCGTTGATGAAGACGTCCCAGTATCTTCAGATGTCTGCGATAGACTATGGCATATCTCACACGAATATAGCAGAGATTACATAACGCAGACATTATATATTTTGATTTTTGTCTGCTTTTTTAATCCCATTCTGACTCCAGACACGGAACTTGAATGCTACAAATACATCGGATGCCTTCTTAATCCGTAACGTTATCTCATCATCAATGGAGCAATGGCAGCTGAGGGTGCTACCAAGGTATATAAATTTGTTTACAACCCAAAGTCGACTACCATCAACATAAATTGATGGCTGTATATACTGAATTCCTCGAGCAGGTTGATACATCACCACCGTCTTGTCAAGGCTGATAAACAGTTCAAAAGCCTTACATGACCCTGATAGTCGATCCACGAATTCCTGTGTGTGCTGCACGCAAGGGATTTACAGAGAGTGGGAGAGAGATTAAGGAGCCGTGATAGAGGAAAGGATGAAGAGAAGGACGAGGAATAGATCAAGGCATCTGGAGATGTCGATTGACATTACATTTGAATAGTCTGAGATTATAGCTATCAGTGAAACAAGTAATAGGAAGGGAATTCCACAGACGGGGTGGGGTGAGACATGAAAGGGTGGGTGCGAGAAGCCAACCTTATCATCATTATTATTAATACAATTATTAATATCATGATCTTTATTATTATTGCGTTCTGCTTCATTTCTTCTTGCTATCAGCAGTATCTGTCTTGTAACTTTCAGCAATTTGCTTAAATGATTGCTTCTCGGAGACGCTTTTGTAATTTAAACAAAGCAGCCATTAAAAGAAACATAAAAAAAGCCCGAAAGAGAAAGAGAAAATCAAGCAAATCTAGATTTGCGTAAAAAAATGCAATTATAACAGCAAATATCAAATACATATGCAAATCAATTAGACAATAATAGCAAAGATGGCAACGGCAATTACAATAACAATAAGAAAAATAACCTACAGGTCACTTTTGAATAGTATAACTTAACATGTCTTTAAAATTAAAATATCATGAATTTCCTTTAATTAAAAATATAATTTGCAGTAATGAGCAAATCAATCAATCAATCAATCAATCAATATATATATATATATATATATATATATATATATATATGCACACACACACATGTACATAACATGTACATAAAATATTTTTTAAAGAAATATAATTCTTTACCTCATAGGTTTTTAATAGTAAGAATTGAAATAAATAATGATGGATATATACGATGAGTTATATTTACGCTGAAGTATATATACCAGGAAATGAAATAAAACAAAATAAAACAAAGTAAACGCAAAATTAAGCCGAAAATTAAAATAATATCAAATAGGAAATAGATAATTACATAAAATTCATTAAAAAAGAAATTACGTTAAAATTTATTAGGAAAGAAATATTTACGCTCAAATATTTACATTATATCCGTTATACATTTTACGTTTCTACGGTGCGTCGAAAAACACGTCATATCTCCTTGAATTCTAAACATTCTTCTATTATCATTATTATTATTATTATTATTATTATTATTATTATTATTATTATTATTATTTCCTTGGATTTCTGTTGTATACACATTTCCTTCCGGGATCCAACCAGAGACCTAACTTCAGAGATGGCTTCATAACATCATCCATTTAAAAAAAAAAAAAAAAAAAAAAAGTCAAACACATTTTACATAGGTTAAGCTCTTCGTAATATGTGCGCTGTACTTATGAGCCCTTTTTTTTATTTCTTTAAGGCATGGGCTTCTAGGTATCCCTTTTCGGAGTCTATCGGAACCTTTTCCAATCAGTCCGGGGACTCCAACTACAAATGGTATTATTTATATCCTCATGTGCCACACTTTTTAGAATTGCATTTCAAGATCCTTGTATTTTGATAGTCTTTTGAAGTTCTTCAACGATGCATTACAAGCTGTGGCTGCCATGTCAATACGAAAGCACATTCTGATTACCTCGGAAATTATCTCTGATTGTTTTGGCTGTGTTTATTGTAAAGTCCCATCAAAAAGTTTCCTTCCCTTAATAGTTGCATGTTTTAGTGCAGATATTGTCCCACTCTATCATAGCGAGTTTTATATTAAGTGGCTGCTAACACTGAGTCACCTGATGCAAGATGGCGAATTACTTTTGGATATTTATCACAGAATCTACATATCAGTTTAACACAATTTTTCACTATAATTATTATTATTATTATTTATTTCGAATATCTGCCATTGGCTTACTATGCCCGCATAAAGATATGATACATATGAGACGTATCGAAATAAATAAAGATGAAATACATAAAAAGCAATTAGATATGTGAAAATGTTCAGTATTCAGATATTTTCTTTCGCAAAATTCATCTTTACATTCTTTGTTCGGATATTTTACATCAATCATTTATCACGACGGCAAATGGAAAGTTTATTCTACAGATATAAGTTCAATTTCTTAAATATAGATAAAAACAATAATCATATTTCTAGAACAGCTATTTTATCCACGGTTTTACAACTAGACATATAAATTACCGCTTGAAATACTTTCCACTTCTGTTCTGACGTCCGCCGATCAAAAAGAAAATGATAAAGATGTCAGCAGCAACATTTTGCCCGGCAAAGCATCCGGTTATCCATCAGTGTCCAGCTTCAAATATTATGCTTCTGAGGGTGACGATATTCGAAACGACCTCTTCGTTCAAAATAGAATTTTTTGGGAGTATCAATCTGAGGTTCACAGTTCCCGGTTTATATCAAGGAAAGTTGTCAGCGATAATTGCATCTGAATATCCTGCCAATAAACTGATTAAGAATGTTTAATCAGTACCTCACCCCCAAGGGATTGATATTTACCAAGTTTTGTTTTGTACGGACTAAAATCAACATTGTGGGGAAACCAGTGAGTAACGAAGCAGCACTCTAAGATTGGTTGCTTGCTTGTTTTGTTCCACAGTTTATCAACTCTTTATTGGTAATTTAAAGTTGAAGCTATCTAAAAGAAAACATTACTAATTATTAGTAATGGTAATTTTAATAATAGCCGTTTCCTTATAAGAAAACATTCGACATTCATTGTCCGAGCTGTTATTGCTGCTCTCGGTTGAAATTTATAAAATATTTCTCTTAGAACAATTTCCAGGAAAGTTTTCCAAGTACAGCA
>CAHIKZ030004700.1:395000-422500 GCA_903632075.3 Acanthosepion pharaonis | reverse complement strand
ATTATTCTGATGTCATCAGTTCCCATGTAGGCATTTATGCAGATAAGACGACCATTTACTCCCGTATAAATAGAACATCTCACAAAGCTGAAAAATAACCTAGCCAATGCTCTTGAAAAGGACATCCCTTCAGTGATTAACTGGGACAGGAAAATTTTAATGCCTCCAAAAATTAATCTGCTCTCATTTAACTACCATAGACAAACTTTCTTGGCCGCAATCAGCGTGGCTGAAGCTCAAATTCTCACTGACCTTTCTTGGCCTCACGTTTTTCATTGACTTGAAGTGGGACTATATTGAATCAATAACTGCATCTACTGCAAGGAAAGTTGTTTCATTTTGTCGTGCCAGAAGGTTTTTTTTTCGTCAGAGCCCATCTCGATTTCATTCACTTTCTCAGAGACGTGATGTGGTTTTCCTCTGTCTTTTTTAGAAATATTTTCATGGCTACTGCTCTGACGAGCTTTTATCCCTGGTGTCTGATTACCGGAATTTAAGCGTGTTACTAGATTGGCAACTAGGTCTCACCATTTTCGTATTGAAATAGCTAAATATAACGGCCACTTCTACTAACAGTTTCTTTTTTCGCACTTCCCGATAGATGAATTTAGTTCTGCTTTATTGCTTCCCTGAAAACTACAATCCTTAAAAAAATTAAATGCAACATCTAAGACCATCATTTGTTGATTTAAATCCCTTTTCATCTTTTATCTTTTCCTCAATCAATCCTGTATCCTGTCTTTTCTCTCACTTATACTCTCTGTAAACCCGTGCATACTAGTGGCATTTTCGCCTTGCTTAGGATGAAGTGATTTAATATATATATATATATATATATATATATATATATATATATATATATATATATATATATATATATATATATTATTGCGTAAGCATTAATACCAATTGTTTATATGAAACCGTAAATAAACGAAATACAATTTCCCTAACAAAAAATAAAATAAAATACCCATAAATAAAAAATAAATAAAAATAGGTCACATATCTAGAGCCGAATCGAAACCAGACTGAGTCTACTACAGTTAAAAAAAAACCGAAGCAGAATCGTAACATGATCACGACGCACAGAGAATGCAGAAGAAAATTTACACCTGTACTAAATGTGTATGAAAAGAAAAAAATTGAAAAATCTATGTGACTAACAAATATTACTCACATTAATAATATATATATATATATATATATATATATATATATATATATATATCATTTGTCATATTCACAAAGTTTCGGCTGTTTTACGCTCCGGCCTTCTTCAGGGAAGTATATTGTAGCAAAGTGCATAAAGATTTCGTATGGCGCGTTTTGTCGTTTAGGATGTCTTCGGACAATGCATGATAATATATAATAACGTTATAGGATATCTAATAAAAATGTTCTGGAAAAATAAACAAAATAAAAAAAATCTGAATGTCATACGGCTATATACTGAAAACAAATAAACAAATTAAAACAAAATGTTAAATTCCTTTCTTTCGCATGTGTAGTTACATCAACGTAAACAGACCTTTAATCCAATGAAGTCTCAAAGGACAAAACGCTTCACAGGAAAACCTAAAAAATGGAATTCATATATATATATATATATATATATATATATATAATAAAAAGGCTTAAACACTAATATTCCGTGGTCATAATTTATTCCATTGGAATCGTAAATACGATCCAAATCATCAGACCTACAAATTCAAAAAATGAAAACAGAAAAAAAAAACAACTCCGGAAATCAAAACAGAATTTAGAGAAAGTGTAAGTATGAGGAGGAGGACATGAAACCTTAACAGAGAGAATTTTTGGAGATGTGGGTGGGGTGGATTTAAAAAGAGGAGAGAAAAAAGTCGACGGATGTCTAATACATAAAGATACATTTCTGTGGTGACATATACACATCACAGACAATTCGGATAGGAAGGGAAAAAAAAAAAAAAAAAGAAAGGGTGGGGGAGAGAAGGAAAATAAAATTGTGTTTACTTAAAGGGCCGCTTTGTAATTGGGAAAATTAGTATAGACTACAGGTTATAAATCAAATATAAATATATGAAGATGAATATAACGATTGTCTCATTTCGCAAGGACCAAATATTTCTATGTTCAAAAACACATACTAATACACACAAAAAAGACATATACAAGTAGGTACATACACTTAGGCATGTACTCACACACACACCCAGACATACGTGTACATACACATGCACATACATACACACATACACACATATATATATACACACACATATATATATATATATATATATATATACACAAATATATATATATATATATATAAAAAACCTAAAATATATTCACATATCCACACATACACATATTCATCTATATTCATATACACACACTTTTCACATACATATACACGCATACATATGCCGTATGTATACATTCATACATACACATACTTATACACACATACATACATACATATACATATATATATATATATATATATATATATATATATATATATATATATATATATATATATATATATATATATATATATATATATATATATATATATATAGCGCCCTAATAAAAAATATCTTTTAAAAGCCTTATAATGCGTATAAAAATACGATTTTCTTTTCATTTAACCAGTTTAACTACCATTGCACACTTTAATTATTTTTCAAAAATTGGTGGACGTCTTCAATAGCTTTGCCGTGATTGATTGTATTTTTTTCATATATGTTTTAAGTAATATATATATATATATATATATATATATATATATATATATATATATATATTCTAGCATAACAATCTCTAAGCCAAAACAATAGAAACATAATTACATCTCTATATCGAAAATTGATTTGTTTTACAATAAATTTATATAAATATTTTCTTACATTATTCCCATTATTCGGATTGTTATCCTCATCTTCATTGTCATATTTACAACGTTTCGGCCGTGTTACGCTCCGGCCTTCTTCAGGGGATTGAAATTTCGAAATGAACACTTCATTTCGTCTGATGGGGTAGACTGTTCTAGTTCTATGTGCCATGCCTCTTCCAGATTTCTTAGTTATTTCCCTTTAACGCACTCTCCAAATTTTGGTTCACCACTGCTGTATTGAACTCAACACTCTTTGAATCTAGTCACTGGATCTCAACAAAGCTTTTATCCATTAGGCCTTGTGTTCTTGAGGATACATAGGCCAATGTTGCACGACAAACGTAGGTATATGTATATTTATTAATATACATTGCTTAGCTCTGTCTATTTGAGTCCTGTTTTTATTCATTCGCTTAATTGTGTATGCACACTAACTTACCTATATACAGTGTATATCTAATTATTTCTTATATACCCACACTTAATAAATGTAATGAGAATAGCCAAACCGTAATATTAGCCGACGCGTTTCGTTCAATGTTAACTTTTTCAAGGCAAAAACGAAATGAATTTATGAAAACAAAGTAATTATTAAAAACAAAACAAAACAAAACGTTCTTATTTATTAGAACTATTATATTGACGTAATTTTCAGTTGACAATATGAATATATTAGCTTTTTCTAAATTCTTTTGTTTTAATAAATTCATTTCGTTTTGCCTTTGAGAAAGTCCACATTGACGAAACGTTTTGGCTGATATTACATTTTTCCTATTGTCTTTTTACAATTATCTATCTATCTATCTATCTATCTATCTATCTATCTATCTATCTATATATATATATATATATATATATATAACTTTTACAGTTATCTATCTATCTATCTATATATATATATATATATATATATATATATATATATATATATATATATATATATATAAAAATTACATCTGCATTACTAATCCTCTATCATAAAAAATAACTGAAAACCATTTTAATATGAAACTGATCTGTAAAAGAAAAGAATATATATGATGATATACATATTCAAGTTCTTCGTATATATATATATATATATATATATATATATATATATATATATATATATATATATATATATCTGTAATCTAGTACATAAATATATATATATATATTTATATATATATATATATATATATATATATATATATATATATATATATATGTGTGTGTGTGTGTGTGTGTACATGCGTGTACGTATATATATATGCATTTTGTCCATGTGTGTGTGTATGTTTATCGAGCGTATCATGAAGTAAATAGTTTCGTACGAAAGCATTCTGATATCTAAACCATTTCCCCTCCAGGGGAAGACAACCCAAAGGACTGATAGTGCTATCTGATCTTACACGATGTTACTCGACCCCACAACAGGATTGAACCAAGTGTCACTTCTGCCGTTGAGTGAAAGACAAGAGGACATCAAAGCTGACACGAGAACTGCCGTTTTTGCTAACGCCCCTCGAACGCTGCACAAGACATGAAGTCCCATGGGTGACACTAGGCGGCGGCTCGCCCATCATAGAAGACTGATGGATAGAAACAATTCCCCGGTTTCTCTCGATTATCTTTAAATAATGTTTATCTTGCCATTGTTAGTAAAACGAATCTTAGAACAAACAAGAGAATTGAAAACTCTTAGAACAACTGTTATACTTTGGGTGATGTGATTCTTTTTTAGGCATAGACTCATGCGCCTGTATAAAGGATGGCCCCTAAATTTATCAGGAAACATTCCGAGAAAAATAAATTTAAAGGAAATATTTGTAATAACTTAGTCGGACATAATTGTTAGAATTCAAGCTTGGATTCAAGTCTAACCTACACCGTTGTTCACACTGAGTCATCTTTGTGCTGGATTTAAACACATAATTTGTGACGAATAACTCGGGAAAAAAAGATAAAGAAAAGTATATTTAATATATAGATTTAACTCTTTCTTAGCGACGTGGATAGTTTGACGATTCCACAAAAGAAATTTCCCTTAAATTTTAACTAGTTGGATCTCCAAATTCCATTATGAGTCTAGCCGCTTTCGGATAGTCTTCAATCCAGAAATTTCTGGATTTAATAAAATATTTTTTTTGCGAATTACAAGTACGTAACCGTAAAGTCTGTTTGAAATAATTGCGATAGAAACATGCAAAGTTCACAGAAAACTTCCTGTTCTTTGCTTAGAATGTGAAACGACAGTTGAAGAAGCGTCATATTAATCATAAATTGTTTTAAAATATCATTCTGATAATAAAATCAAACTTTAATTTGCAAATTTTTAATTTTTGATATTTTACATTTTATTTCTTAATACATATCTATTAATTCAAAATGTGAAAAATAGGCGGCTTTCCATATATGGCAAGAGTACTTAGGCCGAACATGGAATACTCCTGTCATATATGCACAGAAGCTAGGTAATTTCCACTTTCCCAAATCGTCTAGGCCGCCTTATATATAATGTATTAATTTCTATCCGCCACAATCACTTTCCCACAGATGAAACATTGCCTGTCTCTCGTTATTTTATCGCTATTTCCGTTTAAAGTGTTCAGCCGAACTACATTCCTTAGTTCTAACCATCACGGCTAAGACCCGACGCTCTACGGACATTGTAGCGGATCACCCTCATTCCCTTTGTATTCTATTGATGAGATGTAAGTTCCAGTGGAACAAGTTCTTCCTACTGATAGCTACTTTGTGGAACCGACTCTCAAGAGGATGCTTCACCGATGACTACAATCTTAACATGTTCAAGGTTAGGGTTAACTGTTACCTTTACCACATATCCCAATAAACTGAGCCTCTTATCTCTTACTATGTAACACTCTACCTCAAATGCCTCTTAGTCCTTATAAACGGTGAACATCAGTGTAAAAAGCTTTTCTTTTTCACTTTGATTATAATATAAAAATCAGAAACAACACCCAAGAAAAATAAAATTCTGAGGTATCTTAACTATTTACAATATTTACATTGTTCGAACTGTTGTTCCTATCTTTATTGCCTCGTTGACGACGTTTCGACCTTTGTACGCTCCGGCTATCTTCAGGTGAGATTAGTTGGAATTTCGAACCGAACCATTTATTTAGTCCACAGGAATAGATCATTCTAATTCAAGTGCCGTTTCATTGGATATCTCAGTTTTAAATAATAGGAAATAATTGATATATCTGTTGTATTATAATTGTTGTGTTTGAAAACATCCCAGTACTATTCTGTGACAAATACCCATATTGCTATTACTATCGAAATATAATTATAGTATTTTTGATATTGTCGTTGTAAAGGCATGAACCAAATTCAAACGTAAATATTATTTATGATGGACAGTCATATTATGTTCACATGGACTGAAATATCCTTGTCACTACACGTGAGCAACGACGAAGTTCTAGAGACAATGGCAACAAAAAAGCATTTCGAGGAAACCGTCTTAGCGAATTTAACACTCACAAGGCATATTAAAAGCTAAAGAGACAGAGATATATACTACTTTCCCCTGTTACTTTAGCCTTTAACATGTCCTGTGAGTGTTAAAATCTCTAAGCATGCTTTCCTTATTATGCGCACTCCTTAACGAGCTTGAGTAAATAGTTGACAGGACAGAGATTGGGTGATCTTTTGATTATGATAATATATCTGGGTTTGCCTTTTAGGAAAGAAATACTGCTAATATCAGCAAAAGTCTGTCTGGTTAGCATATGTCCGACATTATTTACTGTATGTGACATCTTGTGTTTCCCTCTCTTTCAACGGAAATCAGTCGTTGGTGAAGAAATTTCCATTAAGGCACAAACTACGGGACTGCCATTGTCAATTCGAAACTTTCTGCGTTTAAAATCTTTTTATAAAACATTTTTTCTAGTCGGATCGGATTTCTGATTTCCTTCGACAAATCAAACATGAATTGTTCAATGTCTTCTAAGCGCGTTCGGCTTTAATTAGTTTTTATCAAAAAACAAAAAAAATGCGCCATGATTCTTTTGTGGTCTTCAGATGTTGCGCTTTCGTGTATCGCTGGTTGTCACCTTGGTGTATGTCAAGTATCGCGGTTTCACGTGTCAGTTTGTGATTATTTAAAAAAATTATGTATTTAGTGTATTTTGTCTGAATTTACTTGATGTTGGGTTTGTTTCTAATAGTAATGAGACACTACAATCTGACAAATGACAATGAAATACGTGAAATTACCAACATGACACACACCGAAGCGTGAAAAAGTAAATCTGAAAAACCACAACTGATTAATTTTTATGGCTTATGAAAACTTTGTAGGTTAGGTTATTTAAAACCGAAAGATTTCTTCTTTTTTTTTTTTTTTTTTTTTTTTTTTTGCGAATGACATATTGCGTTAACAAATTTTCGGAGATAAACCTGATTTACAAAATCACAAAAAACGCAAAAAAAAAAATCTATAGATTCGATTCGCCTCTTAAAGATTTATTTGATAATGTCTTAGAAATGCTGAAAGTGAACAGATGGCGAATTTTAGTTCAAGTTGTTGCAGCAAGGAAAAAAAGATATATATAGTATCGTGTTGCATACAATTTAACAAAACGAAAAATGTTTAAAATAATCGGACTGTTAATTGCAACAGTTTATCTTATGCACAATTATGACAGATATCTCTGAAGAAGAAACCACAGTATAGTAGTCTACAGGATTTTTTTTTTTCAAAGTAAAGCGTCGAGATCTCATCATTTTACAGTTGAGTTAAGTAGATGTAATCGTAAATTCTATGCTAACAGTTTCTTTTTTCGCTTCTCGAATTCGCTTCCGGTTGCATGCTTTCCAGCCATATTTAATATTTAAAAATTAAAATGAAATGTCAATCACTATCTGCTGTCCTCTTATTACTCACTTTGTTCCCGTTCATTAGTAAGGATTTTTTTCAGGTAAGTTATGTGGTTTAGTGGCTTTCCTGCCATGCATAGGGTAAATCAAACACACACACACACACATACACACACACGCACACACACACACACACATATATATATATATATATATATATATATATATATATATATATATATATATATATATAATTATTTATTTTAAAAATATGATTTTAAAAACTTCCATATAATTATTTGAATTAAAATGAATTAATTCAAATAATTATATTGAAGTTTTCACTTGTTTTGAAACATAACATGAGAACTCTTATGTAACGTTAGAATCATATTTTTAAATAAATAATTTGTATCGAGCACTATTTTTAAAAAACAAAGGTGCCTAATAACAAAAATACTAAAGAAATTTGATTATTTACCTAACGAGTTCTTTTCCTATTTTCGATATATTTTACATATTTTACATATATATATATATATATATATATATATATATATATATATATATATATATATACACCAACATTTTAATTACTTTTATTGGATACACGCTCTATTTTGATCTTAAACATTGTTTATTACAATCGATAAATCTTAACAATGATGCTTCTATTTCAAATTTGGGTATCCACTGAAATAATGTTTAATAATGTTTAAAGTATATATATATATATATATATATATATATATATATATATATATATATATATATATATATAAAGAGAGAGACATAGAGGGAGGGAGAGAAAGAGAAAGAAAAATATGAAAAAACTCTAGGTAACCTGCATAATTTAATTGTCCGTACAATTTGAAGATTGACCCTTGCAAAGCTTTACAAATGTTAGTTTTCTATTTACACCTGACGATTGCATCGAGCAACTCAGAGATGTTCTAACGGTGCGGAAAACAGTATATTTATTAGTAGTATAAATTTTAGCTCTGTTATAGTATATCTAGCAGTGTTGTATTACTACCAACACTCGCTATGCGGTACGTTACCTATATATATATATATATATATATATATATATATATATATATATATATATACATATATCTGTGTGTGTGTGTGTGTTTGTGTGTGTGTGTATGAAAATATATATATATATATATGCATGCAAATATATATATATATATATATATATATATATAGAGAGAGAGAGATAGAGAGAAAAGATATATATATATATATATATATATATATATATATATATATATATATATATATATATATATATATATATATATATATATATATATATATATATATATATATATATATATTAGGCACCTCCACTGAATCTTCGATACCTAAGTTTTAAAATAGACTTTCTCACAATGAAAAAGCATTCTTGAAGATTTCATTGAAAGCTAAATGGTTAAATTTATTATTTCCAGTAAGTAAAATATTTTGGTGCATTTCTGACAGAAATTACATAGATTGAAATGCCAAATATTTGCTCGATTTTTTTATTATTTTCTTAAAAGTGGTCATTTTCTTAATTTTAAAAATTTTGTAAACAAAACAAAATTATTGGTCTTAAAATCTTCCAAAAATAAAATATATATTTCTGGCACATTATTTCGGGAAAACTAGAAAATTTAAATTTAAATTACTCTGATTTGAAATAAATATTACTTAATTTTAGCATAAAAACAAGCATTTCTTAAGGATGGGTCTTGTTTTTCTTTGATCTTTATTGACGTATAGACAAGTTCCGAGGTGATGATAGCTTTATGGATGACCAGAATTGACATCAATTTACGAAATCTAAGTGAACACAATTTTTTTTTTGGTTTTAACTACCAAGTAATTTTGATAAATTAACATATTTTCAGCAATTATTTCATATTCTTTTTTACTTATAGTTAGGTTTCAAGATGCTTTGTGACATTTGCGTTTCGTTCTAGGTTCTTAAGCTTACTATCTTAAACTAAAAATTAATTAACTGAAGTATGACCCAAACTAAAATAAATACATAAGATAAAAATAAAAAAAATAATAATTAAAACTTACTTTGAAATTTTGAAGGGATAATATTGTGACGGTTACACACCTGGCCCAGTGTCGGATCCTTTGGTTACGGCGCCAACGGTGACGTCGCTCCTCCTGGTCGTTCCTCCTGGGTCCAAGCGTGCCGCTCCAACCCTTTGGTCAGATGATCACCAGCCTCGCCTTTCCCGACTCGCTTCCAATACCTGGTCACTAAAGCAACTATACCGATCTCCGGTCTGTCTACCCACGCTGTGTTTAGATCTTAGACAGACGGGACCAGCAGGGATCGGGGCCGATACAAGTTGAGTCCGACGGGGTGGCAAAACACAAATAAAATAAAACTCACGACACCAAACAAAATTGCTGATAAAAAGGGTAACAACCTTTTATATCTTAAAGTCCGTTACATAAAAACAAAATTGTTCTCAATTCCCGACCCGCTCTGTGGACTATGGCACCAAGCTTCTATCACACAATAGGAAAATGTCGAATTACCTACTTTCTAGAATCATGTATGTATGTCGGAGTGTGGTTCAGTTCGACACTGGGGCTAATTTCTATCGATCATTCGCAGTTGATTCTTCTCTCCGACTTGAGTTGTATTTCTTCTTCTTCTTCTGTTTAGACTGGTAGATTTCTTGTTTCAACCCAGTGGAAGATTTCTTGCTTCGATTCAGTGGAAGATTTCTTGCTTCGATTCAGTGGAAGATTTCTTGCTTCAATTCGGTGGAAGATTTCTTGTCTTCAACTTGGGCTGGAAGGATTTCTTGTTTCGAGGATTCTTCTGTCGTCCGAGGGTGAACTGCAACTCACGCCCAACCTAACTCCAACTTCAACTCAACTTCAGCTCCAACTTCAGCTCCAACTTCAGCTCCAACTCTTCTCAGGTTTTCAGGCAATCTTCTTCTTCATCTACTTGGGCTGGAAGTTCTTCTGTCTTCGACTTGGGCTGGAAGTCCTTCTGTCTGAGGGTTCTTTTTTTGCCGCAAAGGGGCGAGTGAATCGGGTCTTATGTCCGCGTTCAGGATCTTCCCCTGCCCGCGGTCCTGCTGCAACTCAGCCCAACTCCGGCTGCATCTCCAACTCAAACTGATTTCTGTCGACTGGGGTCCTGCTTATATTGACGCCGCAACAAACTGGGGTGGGTCTGTCGGCGTGTCAGGGTTTTCTCGATAATTTCAAAAGTCGTATTAATTTTGACTTTCCATTATCGTTATTGTTTTCACCCCTACTTTCTCACAGTGCTCTTGGTGGGGCGGCGCATATCTATTTCTCTTAGTCTCTCTCATGTCAGGTGATCGCTCTCAACCAATCGTTCCCGATCGAACCTTTCTTTCTTTCTTTCCGCAGCCCACGTGACCGCCTCGTCCAACAGTTATTGATCGAGGTTTTCTTTCCTTCTTCTTCCGCGGTCACGTGATTGTATTCGACCAATTGTTATTGACCGAACACCCTCCCCTTTTGTTGGCGGGTGTGGTTACCTCGTGCTGGTTTTAAAAAAAACAAAATCCGATTTCGCACCTTTTTGCACGTACGCAAAATGACAATCTTTAGCTTTCTTTCACCTGGACTTTGTCAAACAGCCCGCTGCTAATTAGTCTTGACTTTAGAAAGGTTCTTTTCCGCCTTCTTGGCGCCCTCTGTGAGCCGAAAACAATTGTCCCTCTTTTTTTTCTTTTTGTTTTACCTGATAGTCGAAAATCTTAATTATCTAGGTCGAAATATCTCTACTTTCTTAACGTGGGTGTCCAATTCTTAACAGGTCAATTCCGTATATCGTTTCACTGGTCACTCCCCTCAACCCAAAGACACTTTCTCTCAGATCACAAATTTCGTTTCTATTGTTCAAAAGAAAAAAAAATAAAAATTTCTCTTCACTCCAAATTGATAAGGGGTTTTCCACGCAAGAGTCGGTCAGAGGCCTCTGACCGACATCTGGTCGATATCATGTCTTTTTCCCTTTCTTTCTCTTTTATTATTTCCAATTCTATTCTTCCCTTTGTTTTAAAAAAAAATAAAGTCGACCACACGCAGACCTATCTCTACCATCAACTGGGTCATGCGTCATACATTTCTCTTTCTTTCTTTTTCTTCCCTTCCTTCCTTTTTCTTTTCTTTCCTTCTTCTTTCCTTAGGATCGTTTAGTACATTCTTAGTGAATTATTTTCAACTCAGTTATTTTCCGTTTTTAAAAAAATTAACAACCTGTTTAATAAACTGAATAAGAAAAAATTAACTCATATTTCTATGAATATTTCCAATAAATGCAAGGTGCCATAATCCTCCCCTAACCGATTTGTCATTTACCCGTAAATGACACCTAAACCCAATTACATCATTTAACATGCACCATGCATTTGTCTCATGCACTTCTATTCTACTTTCTAACATGCAAGGGTAATGTTCTTTCCATTTTCTTTTGTTCTACATGCAATGAAATGTTCTTTTCATTTTCTTTTGTTCTACATACAATGAAATGTTCTTTTCATTTTCTTTTGTTCTACAGGCAATGTAATGTTCCTTTCATTTTCTTCTGTTCTACATGCAATGAAATGTTCTTTTCATTTTCTTCTGTTCTACATGCAATGAAATGTTCTTTTCATTTTCTTTTGTTCTACATGCAATGTAATGTTCTTTTCATTTTCTTCTGTTCTACATGCAATGAAATGTTCTTTTCATTTTCTTCTGTTCTACATGCAATGAAATGTGTGCGTGTGTCTGTAGGTGCAGATGTGTTCTTTAGGGTTTGTTCTTCTTGGTCAATGTTTTCCTCTCTGCTGTGGGAGGTTTTTCCGCCGCACGTGGTGGTCTCACGCCAGCCTCCTCCATTGGTCTTCCAGCAATTTCTTCGCCAGTTCTGTCTGAGTGAGGAACACCGCTCGGCATCTCCCCCTCGAGTTGTTGCATGCTCACCAGACTGTCGTTCGCTAATCTTCTCCTACTCTTAATCTTCCATATTATTACACCCCCGATGGCTATAACTAGGAATGTACCCATTACTATTGACCAATTTATCGCGATCTGCTCATCGTCTTCCCAAGCTACACCTTCGTCTCCCAGCGCACTTAACTTATCTCTTAAGTGATCCATATCGATCTTTTCTATGGGCTTCATTAAAATTGGCATCTTATTTAAGGTAACATTAGAGAATCTCTTTACTATCGGCTCCCATAATTCTGTACAATTGACTAAGCCTCTACCAATCATCTCTATGAGTGAATCTTTTTCTTCATACCTTTCTTCCATCTGGTAATAGGGGGGCAAGGAGATGGACACCCCAACCGCCGAACATCCATGGGTAGCGTCACCAGGGATAACGGTGGCCTTATTCTTAATGTCCTTGTGGACTCTCCCCACATACCCTAGACAGGCTGATATGTTTCTGGGTGGCTACTGCCCACACCCCTGTCTGAAACACTGATAGCTTGTGGTAATGCCGAGTTTGTTAATACCTCCACTTGGCAGATTCTTTTGATTCCTTCTCCCCTCCCTTCAAACAATTCTAGTATGCACAGTTTGCGGTTACCAGTTTTATAGATAGGGCTCAACGAGGTACAAGTCCCCAGGGTATCATCTCTACACCTTCTAGCTTCTTCAGCTGATAGCAACATGAATTTCGTTCTCCCGAATTTAATGCTATGTAGTCTGCTTCCACCTTGTACCTAGCTATCATTCCTGAAAGGTAACAAATTCTCTTGTTGTTATTCTTCACAACCAGTTGGTCTCGCTCGACTCATCACTCAATCATTTCATAACTTTTCTCTTAGTTCGGCTCCTCCTCCTCTAACTAACCTCTAGCAGACAGAATGGTCCGGTCAGGTGTGCGTGGCAACCACCCCAAAGGTCGTACTTCATGACACCACTGGTGATCAATCAACAATGCCAATGATCTTCTTCCGTCCCTTGTGAGGTGCAGCCCGCGACTCCATTCCTCCACTCACATCTACCATAGTCAGCCAATAGGATTTTGGATGAGCCAGTGTCGCTATCTGTCGACACTAAATGCTCCTATTCTGCACAGCCCTTTTGTTCTACTGAGATTTGGGGTTCTTCTCCTCCCTGATCTCATCTTCTGAGGTGATTCCTGTTCAACCTCTAACCTTCTTTTCTGTGTTTAACTCCCGTCCAGGAGGTTTTTTTGTCCTCTTTTCATCCCCTGATTCTTCTTCCTGTTTAGAGTCTTCGCCTTGAATGTCTTCGATACATCTCGACTCTATGTGTAAACTTCTCCTGTTCTTTATCCTTTCCTTAAGCTGGGAAAGGGGTATTCGATCCTCCTCCTCCCACTCGCTGGACCCTTCGTCCTGTTCAGGGTGCCTCTTTTTAAAGCCTTCGACTGCTTGTTTGGACCTCTTCGTCTTTTTCTTCCTTTTCTTCGGACATGGGGGTGCGATGGCGATTCCACAGGGTCTTCTCTGCACTGATTCAGTCGACGACTGAACATCGCTAATCCCCGCTGAGGGTTCCAACTCCGTCACTCGGACTGCTTCGTTTATCTGGTCAAGTTGACCTATCTCCTCATCTTCTTCGGAGTCTTCCTCCGTCTCCATTCCTTCCGGTTCAACCAGAGTTACCTTCCTTTTCCTTGTCTTCTTAGGCCTCGGCTCGCTCATTTCTAGGTTAGCTATTTCAGCCTTCTTCAGATCATTGGCATGAACCCTCCTCGCTCGTCCTGCCACTTGATCCCATATTACATACGATACTGGGCCCGTCTGCTCTACTATCCGGTAGTACGGCTCCCATCTCTGGTCCAGCTTTCCTTCTCTCTGGTGGATTTTATAGTAGACAGGGTCTCCAACCTTCAATTCTACCACCTTTCTTTCAGCATTCACCCTCTCATTTCTTTTCTTCTGGGCCCTCTTTATTCTTCTTCTGGCCTGTACGAATATCTTATGTTGCTGTTCCAGCAATAGTTGATGATCTTCTTCCATATATATACCTTCTTCGGGGCTTCAGTGGGTTATCTACAGGCAGGACCACGTCTCTGCCAAACAACAAAAAATAAGGAGAAAATCTGGAGGTTTCGTTTATCGTAAACCTCACGGCCGCCAGAGCCTGCGTCAAATACAAGTCCCAATTTCCAATGTTTTCTCTGACCAACTTGGCCAATACATCTCCCAAGGTTCTATGAAACCTTTCCACTTTAGCATTTCCCTGGGGGTGATATGGGGATGTTTTTATGTGCTCTACATTCAAACCTGTCAAAACCTCTCTCATGATGCTGTTCACATTCTCCGTGCCATTATCTGTTACCAATTGCACAGGGGCACCATACCTAGGGAAGATTTCGCTTATTATCAACCCGGCCACAGTTCTGGCCTTCTTGTCTGGTACTGCAAATGCTTCAGGCCAATTTGTTAGCCAATCGACAAAACTCACTATATAGTTGTTTCCTTGTGCAGTTTCCCCCATATGGTCCTGATACGTCCATACTCACTTTCTCGAAGGGAAGTTGGGTACGTCTGTTTCCTCCAAGGGTGCCATTTCCTGCCTTCTGCTCTGCGACTGGCACACTACACAACTTCGAACATAGTTAGTGACTTCTCCGTACAGTTTGGGCCAATAGTACTTTCTTCCTATGAGATCACATGTCCTATCAATTCCCATGTGACCCAACCTCCCGTGGCACTGTTCCAATATCTCTGGTCTTAAACTTTTGGGCACATACAACTTGGGTTTGACTTCTTCATCCCTTCCTGAGAGATAATACAGTCTTTCCTCTATTATGGCATACTTGGTGGTCTCTCCTGACTTCACCTTTTCTCTCAGAGCAGCTATTTCACTGTCTGCTTGCTCCTTCTCAATTCCTTCTGTCCAGTAAGGATCGGTTATTATCTGGGCGTCCCTTCTTCGTCCGATTCTAATATAGGGCGATCTTTTAGCTTATTAGAGTTAATTACTCCTATTCTATAGGCTTTATCATCTACTCCCTGTTCTACCCTTACAGATCTTTCTTCCAGTTGTTTCGGTATTCTTGAGAGTAAATCTGCGCACGTGTTTTCCTTTCCTGCCAAATACTCTATCTTACAGTGGTAGCCACTTAACTTAAGTGCCCACTGTTGAATTTTCTTATTATTTGTCCACTCTGCCTGCAATAGATACTGCAGAGGCTTGTGGTCCGTCTTTATAGTGAAGACCGCACCATTTAAATAGTAGTCCAGCTTTTGGAGAGCATACATGATAGCATATGCTTCCCTCTCTATTACTGGCCACCTCTGTTGTGTCTCTGAGAGCTTATGGGAGAGGAAGTATATCGGTACTTCCTCTGGTATGCCTGGCACTGGTCCTTCCTTATCAGGACACGGCTGGGTAAGTACTGCCCCTACACACTGCTCACTGGCATCCGTGTATAATATCATGGGCTTGCTGAGGTCTGGGTACGTCAGCAGTGGAACGGTGGTCAACTGTTCCTTTAGCGAGTCAAATGCTCGTTGACAGTCCTCCGTCCACTTGAACCTAGCGTATTTCTTCGTCAGGGCCACCAGCGGTATGGCAATTCTTGAAAATGCCGGGACGAAGCGTCGGTAGTAGCCTATAGCTCCCATGAAACCTCTTACCTGCCTCACGGTCTTAGGCTCTGGCATTTCTCTTATGACCTTTACCTTATCCATGTCGGGTTTAATACCGTCTCCGTTTATGACGAAGCCTAAATACCTAGTTTCTTCCTCAGAAACTGACACTTTGACAATTTCAATTTTAATCCGTGTTTCCTCAACCTTCCCAACACCTGTCCTAAATGAAAAAGTGTTGTTCCACTGTCTCCGAAAATATCAAGATATCGTCCAAATACGCCATGGCAAAGCTCTCGTATCCTCCTAACACTATTGACATTAGCTGTTGGAAGACTCCCGGGGCATTAGCTAAACCGAATAGCATCACTCTGAACTGAAACAGTCCCAGGTGACACGCGAATGCGGCCTTCTCCTTGTCAGCCTCATCCAGGGCTACCTGCCAATACCCGGACCTCAAGTCCAACGTAGAGAAGTACTTTGCCTTCCCTAATAATGCCAAAATGTCGTCTATCAATGGCAATGGCACCGCCAACGGCTTCGATATAGAATTCAGCTTTCTAAAATCCACACAGAAACGGTGGCCGCCATCTTTTCTTACCTACTATTACTATTGGGAAGCTCCAAGGAGAGATCGATCTTTCGATCATCCCAGCTTCCAACATTTCCTCTACTGCCTCTTCTACAAGGGGTCTTTTATGTATAGGTGTTCGGTAGGGTTTTAATTTCACAGGGGGTGGTCTCCGGTGTCGATTTTCATTTCGACTGTGTGGGTCTGACCTAGCTCCTTGTCTGACTGGGCCACCACATCTCGATTGTTCCTTAACAGACCCCCACTCTGGTTCTAAATTCATCCGGTGCTAATATATCCTCATCTAAGATTCCTTTTGTTTGCTCTACTAGCTTCCTTCGTTCCTCCTCGAATCTCACCCGATTCAGAGTTCGTAGGGGAAGCGCTCTCCCTATCTTCTCCCTCTCCTAACCTTGATAGTCTTTTGGGCCTGGTTCACCATCATTATGGGCACCAACTCGGCTGCCTCCACTACCGTTTCGCACAGGGTTACCTCGCTATCTTCTAGGCTCTTTCCTTCTACAGGGACCAACTGCAGAGGTCCTCTCCGTACCTTTTTTTTGACATTAACCTACCCTTTCCCCGACACTGCGGTCCTAGGGAGGTAACTTTTACATCTTCCTCCACCACTATGGTTATCTCTTCCTCTGGTGGGCATCCCAATGGCGTTCTCTCGCCGTTCACCACCAACACAGTAGGATTAAACTCAATCTGGGCCCTCTGGCTCCGGAGCCAATCTTCTCCCAAGATTGCCTCTGTACATAGGTCGGGGGTTACATAAAAATTTTGGGTGCTTTTCACCTCCCAATCCTCACCAGGGAGCCTCACCATCCCCCCTTATCTCCAGGGGGGCCCCGTCTGCTTGCGTGATCTCTATGTCCGCTTCTCGTAACCTTCTCTTCCGTTTCACCCGCCTGTATATCTCCTCTCTCATCAATGACACAGATGCTCCTGTGTCCACTAAGGCCCTCATCTCTCTACCACCTATCTCTGCTTTACAGGATAGTTCTCTCTCTTGCGTTAGCGAAGAGAACACCTGGGCTTTCTTCTTCCTGGGTCCCCACCTTTGGGTTAACCCAGCCATAGGCGCCGGTAATAATAATTCATCTTCATTTCTTTTATGAGGTGGAGTTCTGCGCCCCCTGCACCTGGGTGACCCCGGCCGGACCTCTCTCGGTCTCTCGTGGCCGTTTCTAAGAATACAGTTTCTTCTCAGGTGTCCTGGCCTCCTGCAAAGCCAGCACCTTCTTGTCGGACAGCTTGCCGCAAAGTGGCCCATCCGACCACATGTCCAACATCTTGCTCTTTCTCTTTTTAACTGGGTTGGCCTTGTGTCTATCCTCGGGGTAACCCGTCCCCTATCCAAGCGGTTCGCCCGTTCACTGGTCCAAGCTTTCATTTCTCTTCTTTTTAACTGGGCCACCCTCCCTCTTAATTCTGGGGTGGCCCGCTGGCTTTTCTTGGGCTCGGCCTTCTTTGTTAATATTGGTGGGGCACCCTTCCTCAGCCCGCACCACTTGGCCAGGTGTCCTTTCTTACCACACCTGGTGCACCTGTCACGATCGAAGTCTGGGGGCAACCCCACTTCGTCGGACATTCCGCCGCCCTGTGGTCCTCGTACCCACAGGTCCAGCAGACTGAGCCCGTATCGACCCGGCGTGGGCTTATAAAAGCCATGCCTGGTCGACCATGCCCTCTATTGGGGTCCTCCTCCCATATTTCTGCCCGATCCACCTCTTCCTTAACCCTCTTATTCCATACGGGGGTTCTTCCGCCTACCCCCTTCTTCCAGCCTCCTGACTTGGTGTCTGCTTCTTCCCACCTCTTCACCTTATCCCACACCCCTGGCTCTCCCTGGCCAGCTCTATCGCTGCCGACAGTCTGAGCGGTCCATCTTTCAATACGTCGTGACGAACACGCTCGTCGCTCAGCGCCTCTACATACAGGTCCGCCAGTTGGGCCTGCATAACCGCATTATCCCTGACCACCTCGGGGAATGCCAATGACGATAGTTTCCCCGCTCGGGCCCCTAATTCTCCCGGGGTCTCATCCCGCAGCTGTGTCAGTTCTAAAAGGGCCCTCATGGCCTCTATGGCCGTACCTTCGTCGGCGAATTCTTTGGTCAGCAGTTTTTTTATTTCTTCCCAAGCCAAGCGGGGTTGGTTCTCCACGAGCCCCCTTACGAACTCCGACGCTTTTCCCCTTGTGGCATCGTATGCCAGGTACAGGGTTTCTTGGTCCGAGAGCTCGTAGATGGTTCGGCTCTTTTCGAGGATTGCCAGCCAGTTCTTAAACTCCTTCCCGCTGCCATCAAATACTGGGACCCTCGGTCCACCCAACAGCCCCCTTAAATCTACTGACAACCCCCGCCCTACTTCTTCTTCACCCCCCACTGCTCCATCTGACTCATAATCTGACATGTCTACAGAGAGCAACAATCGAGGTAGGGAAATAAACAAGGTGTCCTACCTTACAGACGATTCTGTTCCTTCTTTTCCTTTGGTCCCGGGTCGTTCTGATTTCTGCTTGAACTTTCAGCAACGGCGGTCGATCGTGGTCTTCTCAGGGTTGAAATCCCTCGGTCACCACGGCACCATATGTGACGTGGTTGTCTCAGGGTTGATCCGTTGGTCACGGCACCACTTGTGACGTGGCTGTCTCAGGGTTGATCCGTTGGTCACGGCACCACTTGTGACGGTTACACACCTGGCCCAGTGTCGGATCCTTTGGTTACAGCGCCAACGGTGACGTCGCTCCTCCTGGTCGTTCCTCCTGGGTCCAAGCGTGCCGCTCCAACCCTTTTGGTCAGATGATCACCAGCCTCGCCTTTTCCCGACTCGCTTCCAATACCTGGTCACTAAAGCAACTATACCGATCTCCGGTCTGTCTACCCACGCTGTGTTTAGATCTTAGACAGACGGGACCAGCAGGGGATCGGGGCCGATACAAGTTGAGTCCGACGGGGGTGGCAAAACACAAATAAAATAAAAACTCACGACACCAAACAAAATTGTTGATAAAAAGGGTAACAACCTTTTATATCTTAAAGTCCGTTACATAAAAACAAAATTGTTCTCAATTCCCGACCCGCTCTGTGGACTATGGCACCAAGCTTCTATCACACAATAGGAAAATGTCGAATTACCTACTTTCTAGAATCATGTATGTATGTCGGAGTGTGGTTCAGTTCGACACTGGGGCTAATTTCTATCGATCATTCGCAGTTGATTCTTCTCTCCGACTTGAGTTGTATTTCTTCTTCTTCTTCTGTTTAGACTGGTAGATTTCTTTGTTTCAACCCAGTGGAAGATTTCTTGCTTCGATTCAGTGGAAGATTTCTTGCTTCGATTCAGTGGAAGATTTCTTGCTTCAATTCGGTGGAAGATTTCTTGTCTTCAACTTGGGCTGGAAGGATTTCTTGTTTCGAGGATTCTTCTGTCGTCCGAGGGTGAACTGCAACTCACGCCCAACCTAACTCCAACTTCAACTCAACTTCAGCTCCAACTTCAGCTCCAACTTCAGCTCCAACTCTTCTCAGGTTTTCAGGCAATCTTCTTCTTCATCTACTTGGGCTGGAAGTTCTTCTGTCTTCGACTTGGGCTGGAAGTCCTTCTGTCTGAGGGTTCTTTTGCCCGCAAAGGGGCGAGTGAATCGGGTCTTATGTCCGCGTTCAGGATCTTCCCCTGCCCGCGGTCCTGCTGCAACTCAGCCCAACTCCGGCTGCATCTCCAACTCAAACTGATTTCTGTCGACTGGGGTCCTGCTTATATTGACGCCGCAACAAACTGGGGTGGGTCTGTCGGCGTCAGGGTTTTCTCGACAATTTCAAAAGTCGTATTAATTTTGACTTTCCATTATCGTTATTGTTTTCACCCCTACTTTCTCACAGTGCTCTTGGTGGGGCGGCGCATATCTATTTCTCTTAGTCTCTCTCATGTCAGGTGATCGCTCTCAACCAATCGTTCCCGATCGAACCTTTCTTTCTCTTCTTTCCGCAGCCCACGTGACCGCCTCGTCCAACAGTTATTGATCGAGGTTTTTCTTTCCTTCTTCTTCCGCGGTCACGTGATTGTATTCGACCAATTGTTATTGACCGAACACCCTCTCCCTTTTGTTGGCGGGTGTGGTTACCTCGTGCTGGTTTTAAAAAAAAAAACAAAATCCGATTTCGCACCTTTTTGCACGTACGCAAAATGACAATCTTTAGCTTTCTTTCACCTGGACTTTGTCAAACAGCCCGCTGCTAATTAGTCTTGACTTTAGAAAAGGTTCTTTTCCGCCTTCTTGGCGCCCTCTGTGAGCCGAAAACAATTGTCCCTCTTTTTTACTTCTTTGTTTTACCTGATAGTCGAAAATCTTAATTATCTAGGTCGAAATATCTCTACTTTCTTAACGTGGGTGTCCAATTCTTAACAGGTCAATTCCGTATATCGTTTCACTGGTCACTCCCCTCAACCCAAAGACACTTTCTCTCAGATCACAAATTTCGTTTCTATTGTTCAAAAAAAAAAAAAAAAAATTTCTCTTCACTCCAAATTGATAAGGGGTTTTCCACGCAAGAGTCGGTCAGAGGC
This sequence comes from Acanthosepion pharaonis, assembly GCA_903632075.3. Taxonomy (NCBI): domain Eukaryota; kingdom Metazoa; phylum Mollusca; class Cephalopoda; order Sepiida; family Sepiidae; genus Acanthosepion; species Acanthosepion pharaonis. The sequence continues at coordinate 401,071 of CAHIKZ030004700.1, read as the reverse complement.
CTCTGACCGACATCTGGTCGATATCATGTCTTTTCCTTTCTTTCTCTTTTATTATTTCCAATTCTATTCTTCCCTTTGTTTTAAAAAAATAAAAGTCGACCACACGCAGACCTATCTCTACCATCAACTGGGTCATGCGTCATACATTTCTCTTTCTTTCTTTTTCTTCCCTTCCTTCCTTTTTCTTTTCTTTCCTTCTTCTTTCCTTAGGATCGTTTAGTACATTCTTAGTGAATTATTTTCAACTCAGTTATTTTCCGTTTTTAAAAAAAAATTAACAACCTGTTTAATAAACTGAATAAGAAAAAATTAACTCATATTTCTATGAATATTTCCAATAAATGCAAGGTGCCATAATATGCAAAGAAATAGAAATGAATAAGGAAAGTAAAAAATGCAGTGCGTCAGACGACACTTAAATCACGTGATCTTTTTAAGCATTATGTAATATATAGCTTCCCATAGTTAAAAACTGGGAATGTTTATACACTAAAAATTTCATTTTAATTTTTTTTTTAAATATATTGGCTCAACCGAATGTTATAAACTTTTCCATTTTTGATTCGTAAATGTACGTTTCACTTAACAAAGCGCCGACTTAAAAGCAACGACGAATTTGAAACGATTTCTTAATATTATATTGCTTTAATTCAAATTTTAAAAAATGAAAACAATTCTTATAAAATTAATTATTCATCGAAATTTTTTTTTTCTTAAGACAATAGCGTCCTTAATAAATCTTATTTATCAAAGAAATTAAAAGCGTAAATTAGTTTTATTGTATTTTTTATTTTACAATTCAGAGCAGATTTTTGATGAAAGGGGTAACTGTTTTACAAAAGAAATTGACGATTTACTTTCTTTAAGGAGTCGCTTGTCTCGCTAAAACAATTATGACTGAGTAGTGAGTTTGATGCTCACTGGGTGCCCCCTATTTTCTTCCTTGTGCCACATTTGAGCTAGGCTTGGAAAATCACTATATATATATATATATATATATATATATATATATATATATATACAATCGAAATAATTCTATAGACAAGGAAGGAAATTATGCAGAAAAAAATATGTAAAGTGTATTTTTGATTCTTACCGATATATTTCTGTATATATGAATTCACGCGAGAATTCAATAAGATTTTTATGTAATGATATATGTATGCGTGTGTGGTGTTTGATCGTGTTGTGATAGATTACGCCCGCATTTGCGTATGTTTGTGCGTGTGCGTGTGTGTGTGTGTGTGTGTGTGTGTATGCGTGTGTGTGTGTACGTGCGATCCAGTGTGTTTGTGTGCACGAGTTTGCCCATTCCTGTGTGTATGCGTTAGTCAACTGATGAGAAACGGATATCTGATACAGTACGGAGAGACCACCCATCCATTCGCCATACTTGCCAACGTTTCCCTATCATTTTTTTTTTTCGATTCTATTTCCCGCCTTTTCTTCCGCTGGCCTCTGGATTTCTTCGGAATCAAGACTGAGGCGCCATCTTGTGTACAATTTTGAATGATATGAACGCATCCATCCATCATATTTCAATGTACAAGTACGGAAATTTGCACCAAACCTCAGGGGAACCGGCGCCGGCGTCTGGCTAACATCGAGAACGTTTCATATACGCCCAGAACCCGTTCATTCTCGCATGGGGGTACACTCTGGCCTCCGGACCTAAATCGCAATCTCGATGGCTCATGCCCTAAACTATCATCTACTTTGTTCAAGTTTCAAATTTCAGTTACTCTGATCAAGCTATAAAGTTCTGAAGCTTAAAAATAACTGTCTGAAATGTATTTCAACTGCGTGCGATCTCGTTTTCGAATCCACTTGATGATAAGAAAATAACATTTAGAGCTCGACTATTTTATAAATATTCCTCGTAATGAAACGTTAATTTAAAATTTCATGAAACATAATTTCATAAGTTTATTCAATATTTTCTCTTTCAAAGTCCTTACATATCTATACCCAATATAGAGAATATCCCCACAAAATGTAGTCACTTTTTTAAATAATAAATGCAGTGTTTATTGACTTGCAAACAGTACATTTTAGACATATATATATATATATATATATATATATATATATATATATATATATATATATATATATATATATATCTGTTTAAATTTATTTTTAATAGATACAATTTACTTAAATAAATTGTATCTATTAAGATAACGTAAAATAAGATAACAGAAAAAAATTAAATAATTGTCGGATTCAATCTATTTCATAATATATATATATATATATATATATATATATATATATATATATATATATGTGTGTGTGTGTGTCTGTGTCTCTGTGTGTGTGTGTGTGTAAATGGATTTATTTTTTGAATCTGACATTTTTATTACATCAACCGTTATTTTTTAGTGGCTACCTGTGTTTAAAATAGATTCCTCGTTTATTTATTAAACCGTGTGGCTTATGCCTTCCGGTCTATGCACAAGAAAAATGTGAATAAAGAAAGATTTGTTCTCCGGATGGGTTCGTACTACAGAGAGTCATAGAAGGCACGTCAGGTTAAACCCAAGAACTGCCATTTTGTGAGAGCATTCACACACGTGCTACTATGGACACTATCATTTTAACATCTTCAAATCATGGGTCAGTTTCTATTTATACGCCATATCTTCATAAACTTCACTTTATACCACCTTCTTTTTTATTCATGCCACACATTTCATTCAGTAATCATCTACTTTGTTTGACTCCTGAGCTTAGAATTTGGAGAATTTTCAATATGTATTGGGTAAGTAAACTTTGCTTCACTGTATTGGTCTTCTGCGGCTGGGCGCTCTAAAAGCACGGTAGGAAAGGCAGGTTTAGACCCTGACGGAAAAAAGAAACATTACTTAAAACATGTCCGATAAACATGGATTTATATGTTTAAAAGAAGCATCGATGTCTATTCAAACTAGTATTAACTAAATGTAACGTTTAATCTAAATTAATATATCTATGTTTGTTTAATTTAGCATTTCTCTTCAAAGATGAGTAATTATCAATATACACGTATTATTTCTAACTCGTGTTCTCATGTTTGTTGATATAGATGTTATTATAGACACAAAGTTTCAACCAAGTGCTTTCAGGTCATCATCAGGTGTCCATTGATTGACTTGATATGGGATACTTTGTCCCAGTGATGCCAGTTATTTTTCGTTCACTTTCAAGGATGGAACTCAGGACAAGTCGATGATAGAAACACATATATTTGATTCATTTATCCATTAAGTCACCGTATCGCAAGACGGTGTATTTTTCGAGCCATTTTTATATTCAGTATCAGATTTTTTTTTACATTTGTTTATGATGCTGGGTTCGCATAACTTTACATAACTTATGATTGCACTTCAGAGATGAATAATTGTCAATATATACGTATGAACGTATTTGTAAATTTAGTTGCTAATGTGTGCATTATTCCTATTTAATACATGTTTCATCAAAAATAGATGACAAAATACTATTCATATCTAATATATGTTTCATCAAAAATAGCGAACAAAATGCTGTTCCTATCTAATACATGTTACATTAAAATTAGTTGACAAAATACTGTCCTTATCTAATAAATGTTTCATCGAAAATACCTAACAAAATACTGTCCCTGTCTAAAACATATTACATCAAATATAGCGAACAAAATACTGTTTTTATCTAATACATGTTATATTAAAAATAGTTGACATAATACTTGCCTATCTAATACATGTTTCTCCAAAAATATGTAAAAATACTGTCCCTATTTAATATATTTTTCATTAAAATACCTGATAAAATACTGTCCTTATCTAATACGTTTCGTTAAAAATTGCTGGCAAATTACTGTCCCTCTTATACATGATTCATTAAATATGCATGAGAAAATACTGTCCATATCTAATGTATGTTTGAGTAAAAATAGCTGCCAAAATAATGTCCTTATCTAATGCATGTTTGAGTAAAAATAGCTGACAAAATAATGTCCTTATCTAATGCATGTTTGAGTAAAAATAACTGACAAAAAAAGTCCTTATCTAATGCATGTTTGAGTAAAAATAGCTGACAAAATAATGCCCTTATCTAATGCATGTTTGACAAAATAGCTAACAAAAAAGTCCTTATCTAATGCATGTTTGAGTAAAAATAGCTGACAAAATAATGTCCTTATCTAATGCATTTTGAGTAAAAATAACTGACAAAAAAAAGTCCTTATCTAATGCATGTTTGAGTAAAAAACTGACAAAAAATGTCCTTATCTAATGCATGTTTCATCAAAATAGCGAACAAAATGCTGTTCCTATCTAATACATGTTACATTAAAATTAGTTGACAAAATACTGTCCTTATCTAATAATGCATGAAAATACCTAACAAAAATACTGTCCCTGTCTAAAATATATTACATCAAATATAGCGAACAAAATACTGTTTTTATCTAATACAATATTAAAATAGTTGACATAATACTTGCCTATCTAATACATGTTTCTCCAAAAATATGTAAAAATACTGTCCCTATTTAATATATTTTCATTAAAATACCTGATAAAATACTGTCCTTATCTAATACGTTTCGTTAAAAATTGCTGTTTGATGATTCAAAATATGCATGAGAAAATACTGTCCAATCTAATGTATGTTTGAGTAAAATAGCTGCCAAAATAATGTCCTTATCTAATGCATGTTTGAGTAAAAATAACTGACAAAATAATGTCCTTATCTAATGCATGTTTGAGTAAAATAACTGACAAAAAAGTCCTTATCTAATGCATGTTTGAGTAAAATAGCTGACAAAATAATGCCCTTTATCTAATGCATGTTTGAAAAAAATAGCTAAAAAAAGTCCTTATCTAATGCATGTTTGAGTAAAAATAGCTGACAAAATAATGTCCTTATCTAATGCATGTTTGAGTAAAAATAACTGACAAAAAAAAGTCCTTATCTAATGCATGTTTGAGTAAAAATAACTGACAAAAAAATGTCCTTATCTAATGCATGTTTGAGTAAAAATAGCTGACAAAATAATGCCCTTATCTAATGCATGTTTGAGTAAAAATAGCTAACAAAAAAAGTCCTTATCTAATGCATGTTTGAGTAAAAATAGCTGACAAAATAATGTCCTTATCTAATGCATGTTTGAGTAAAAATAGCTGACAAAATAATGTCCTTATCTAATGCATGTTTGAGTAAAAATAGCTGACAAAATACTGTCCCTATCTAATACATAATTGATTAAAAAATAGTTGGTAAAATAATGTCCCTATCTAATACAGATTTCATTGAATATTGTGGCGAAAAACTTCTGCTAATTTTTTAATTGTGTTTTGTGTTGAAACAAGAGTTTTCTTTTTTTAATTTAGCATGTATAACAATTTATCACGTGCCATGAGAAATTCAAAATAGTCAACATCAACCACAAGAATACGAAATACAATATATGCAACAGAAACATTATTAATGAATTCAAGTGCCTCCTGGTGAAAGTAAATTCATGAATAATTACTTCAGGCATATCTCTACTGGCTTATCAAGAAGGCTAACACTGTAGCTCTCGTACCATAGCTCCATTGGGACAGATGTAAATCAACATGAAAATTTCGCAATTACGATGAGAAACATACTCGTCGAGAACATGAATTTAATACATACCTATGTAAAATGTGTTCTAAAATCTTAGAATCCCTCGTTCAAAAAAAAATTAAAAGCATCATCAAAAATCAACTGCGAACATGGTCACAATATATTAGCCGTATTCGGGAATAATAAAAATGTCTACTTTCAGAAACGTTTACAAAAGTACTTGCACAACTTTTACAATACAATAGCGAACATAATTTTAAAATATAGCAAATTAAGTGAAAGTACTCGGAGCGAGAAAATATTTGGACATTTTTTCCACACATTAAGTCCAAAAAAACTTCTTTCTTTTTATACACATTGAAAACGTAAACTAATCCCTTGTCATCTCTCTCTATTTCTCTCTCTCTCTCTCTTCCTCTCTCTCACTCTCTTTATATATATATATATGTGTGTGTGTGTGTGTGTGTGTGTGGGTTTGTATGTGTGCGTGT
>CAHIKZ030004700.1:367500-390000 GCA_903632075.3 Acanthosepion pharaonis | reverse complement strand
TGTGTGCGTGCGTGTGTGTGTGTGTGAAAATGAATATACCATTATAAAATTAATATTTCTTCGTTTTCTGCTGTTTTTTTCTAATCTATCGTTTGGCGCGCGTTTTATATTTCGCACATGCGTTCGTGCGTACAAATGTATCTCGCCATGTTTTATCGTTTGATGAAACGAATTTCCTTTCTTCTTATGTCCATAATTTTTATCTTTCCTGCGAGTTGCTATTTTATAATTATTTTTTTTTCAGTTGGATTTCTTTCACTTCTGTCACGTTTTTAAAGATCTGACTGAAATGAACATGGCTTTAATATTAAAACAAAAAGTAGTTATTCCTACATGTCTCGTCTGATTTTGTTTTTTTGTTTTTGTTTTTGTTTTTGTTTTTGTTTTTTTTCGTACGGATGTTCTGCGATCGAAACTTGGAAGAGTTAAACTGTACTGTAGGAAGATCTTTCTGTTAACCTTTGCTAACAGATTGGTCGACTTTTTGAAATGCGCAAAATGAAGAAAAATAGCTTTTTGTAGCGATTGAATGTTGTGTATGTGATACGATGTCAGAAAAAAAATGAAAGAAACGGACTTTCAAAAGTTGTTTTCCAACACAATATGTCCCTACTTATTTTAATGTGAAACACAGAAACTTCACCTGATTGAGTTGTTGGCGTATCGATCCTTGAAAATTTACTCTCAATCTGAGTTTCAATCAGAGAGTGAGTTTATCACAAGGTGGTTTTGTAAATAATGATTACCCACTGGACTAAATCTAAATTGTTTGGTCTGGAGAAGTGTCCCGTTTATTTTCAACTTCCGTGAATTCGTTACGGCGGTACTAGATATATTATGAAAATCTCTCAAAATGAGAAATCTTGCTATTTTTCTGCTAACCTGATGTTTTCATCACAACCAATGTTAAGATCTGTTTGTTTTTGCCTACATCATGTGAGCTCAGTTATTTACAAATATAAATGTCACTGCGATGCTGAATATATAGTTAGAACTGATCAAACGTTGGAGACAAGAATAAATCAGCATGTGCCAGCTAAGATCCATAATAGCAGATGAGATTTCTGAACACTTGACAATAAATACGGTGTATGCTGTGTCGTTTACTCAGAGTACCACTTCAATATATTAGCGACATTATACATTAGATCAAGGCAGCTTTCTCTTTGGAAGAAGAAGGAATGGCTGGTTGGCCGTAATATAATATGATTGTGATTATTATTGATTTATTTATTTTTATTTATTTATTTATTTTCTATGCTGATTAAATGGTTGCAATTAATCTATTGTCTTTTTAACACAGTGCACAAAACTTTCAAGTTTGTCCTTGATTGGATCTGAAAAAAGCGAGAATCGAAAACCTGATACTTTGTCTTTTAATACCTGTGGTATTATTTAGATCAAAGTTGTGGTTGAGATTATTGCTATGTATAATTAATGTATTTGATAAATTGTCGTGTATACGATCCCTTTTATATTCATATATAGTTTTTTTTTTTTTTTTTTTTAATAATTTCTGCAAATTACCTAATGTATTGGAAGGAGCTGTTCTGGAAATTTATTTTATATATACCTGCTTCAAAATTATTATTGTTATGGGTAGCTTTGGTCTTGATCACCGTTTTCCTTACCATCACCGAAGTTAAGCAACGTCGAACCGAGTCATTATTTAGATGGATGACCGCTTGGGAATACCAGATAGCGTAAGCTTGTATATATGGGTGGTGTAATGGATAATGGCTAAGAATCTTTAATCAAACAACCGCCTTCCAATTGCCGTTGGGTTGGTTATATTCACTTACGTGCAAATACCATTAGGAAAGGAATGAATCTACCTCTTCTCTCCCTAGCTATGGGTTAATTAGTAAGACTGGTATTATCACTAAACCATATTTATCGACAAAAAATAATATTACAATCTTAAATATATTCTGGCTTTAAATAATCTTCAAAGGGTTGATAACTCATAAAAAAACGAATAAATCCTTCAAATATATATACCTAGAAAAATTCAGATATAGCTAAAAATATATCTGTAAGAAGACAATATGATTAAAGACAAAACGAACGCTTATCATAGCTGACGCGTTTAGTCCTCTGATAAAGTCTTTTTCACACACACACACACACACACACACACACACATATATGTGTGTGTGTGTGTGTGTGTGTGTGTGTGTGTGTGTATGCGTGTGTGTGTGTAGTGAATTACAATTAGAGAGAGCAAAACAATTTACCTCATACGGATGATCATTTCATCCATGGTAAAAAAAGTTTTTCCCTGGACTCATCAATGCAAATACATTTACTCAAGGTTTTAGTCAATATATTTGCATTGATAAGTCCAGGAAAAATCTACTTTCCCATGGACGAAATGATCATCTCTATGACGCAGATTGTTTGGATCTCATTAATTGTAATTCACTTATATGCTCTATAATAAAAATTATATCGAGCTCTCTTTTGTGGATCAGTTTTAATATTTTATATTTATAGGATCTACTTGGATTACTTAACCACGGATTTTTACTAGTCATATATAGTGCACAGGTGCTACACTGATTTTGACAGAATTTTTACGGGTAATATTCTAGTTATTATTATTTGCTGGGTATAACAGTAATCCAGACTTTTAAAATAGCCACTAAGCTGACAAAAATAAAACACTTTAAAAGGAATGTAGTTTAGTATTTAGTAATTTTTTAATTATATATATTTGTTATTTTCTTTCTTTCTTTCTTTCTTTCTCTCTTTCTTTCTTTCTTTCTTTCCCTCTCCCACTTCTTCCTCTCACTAATAATCCCGTTAACTTTTCAATTCTCACTTCTATATTATCTTCCTACTTGATGACGCGTTTTCATTTTTTTCATCAGTATCGAAGATAATTAACATCTTTCTCTCCTTTAAAGAATTTACAGATACGTTCAGACATTTTAGCGGTGTTGTTAGAGAAATATATATATTTTTTTAAAATTCTACAAGAGGTTGATTTTTCGAAGAAATGTACCTTTTCTGACATATATTTCTGACTAAAATTAAAAATATACACTCAAAAAATTATTCTAAAATGAAGGCGGTAGAATCCCTTTCTGCAATAATTCTGTCCAAATATCCGCCCTTATCGTAAAATTGTTGGATTTGTTATTTTTCTTTTTATTCATCTCATATCTATGTACAAATCTTTTTGATTTTCTATTATAAAGATTTCGCCATTGATCTTAATAGAAATAAACAAAAGTTCGATTAACGTTTCCAATATTAACTTTAGTCGCGTGTGTTTCCCGCCTTTTTCGAGCAGAGTGCACAGAACAATTGACTTTCAAGTCGATATTTCTGCAACGTATTTTACTCCTAACACTGTTAATACACAGTCTCGTACATATACAAAAATCGATGCGAGAACATTGAAAAATAAACGGAGATTTATCTCTTTTATACCTGTTTTTCTCTTTTTCTGTTACATTGTTAAACTCCTTATTTGTTGACAGATTGCTGGATTTGGAGAGAAAGAAGAAAACGGTATGCACATTGCAATATTAAGTTACAAAACTTTAAAGAACTAAATCAAAACCAATATATATATATATATATATATTGTAAAGAAGTCGTCATACAAAGAATAAATCAGTAAAGTTAATGTAATTAATGGCGAAATCACTTAATTTCGCCATTAATTACATGTGTTTATATATATATATATATATATATATATATATATATATATATATATATATATATATATATATATGTGTGTGTGTGTGTGTGTGTGTGTGTGTGTGTGTTTGTGTAGATAGATATGTTGTATGTATATTTGTTTAGATGAGTAGATGTCTGTAAGGTTTTATGTATATATGTTTATGTGCACATATGTGTATGTCTATGTGTATATGTGTGTATGTGTATATGTATGCATGAGTGTATGTGCATGGATATATATATGTGTGTGTGCGTGTGTGTGTGCGCGCACGTATATGCATGTGCGAGTAAATATAGATATGTTGTTGTGTATGTGTGTATCTACATATGTGCTTTGGGCATATAAATAGTAGGTCCTTACTAGATTAAATATTCGTTAATTTTTTATAGGTTTATGTTACATTTGTAACTTGTAGGTGATATTACTTGCTTTGTCAAATTTTCTTGATTACACATCGGTTCTCTTATAAATGTCCTTCGCTTTTAGTTTGCCCCCCATCTTCCCTCTCTCTCTCTCTCTCTCTCCCCCTCTCTCTCTCTCTCACACACACACAGACACACACACAGAGACACACACACACAGACACACACACACTCTCTCTCTATCTCTCTTTCCCCATCTCTTCATTTGGATCATATCGTTTTTATTGTGCGTAGTGCCAACACAAATGTATACACACGTTTCCGGTATCTGTTTTTTACTTTTAATTTAGGTCAGAGAATTCCTATTTATCTGTACCTCACTCATTTAAACCGTTATTTAACTCCTCTCTTGAAAACTTCTCTCTGTTAAATTTTAATCCCCACCTTCACCATTAGGCCTTCCTGTTCTTCTTTCTTCTGTTACACTCTCTCTCTAGAGCTTTCAGACATTTCCCTCTCGCACTTGTTTACCATTCACACACGTACACTCTCACTAAAATTTTGGTTTTTATACCCGGAGTTATATTTTCCGATTTCTTTTAGAATTTGTAGGTCTGATGAATTGGATCGTGATTACGATTCCAATGTAATAAATTATAACCATGGAATATTAGTGTTTGAGCCTTTTTTTATTATATTTTGATTATATATATATATATATATATATATATATATATATATATAGATAGATAGATAGATAGATAGATAGATAGATGATGATGGAGAGAGAGAGAGAGAGAGAGAGAGAGAGAGATGAATAGCATGAGAAAGATACAAGTTATGCCAAAATTTCTGTAAAATTTTCTGCATTCCCAAGTATCGCCTAAATATTGAAGGTTACTTGCCATTTTCAAGGGTCGCGTCAGATAAAGAAGACTAAATCTGCAGCTAGGTTTCCTCATTTTACTCCAGAAATTGCTACATGTAACCATATGCTTTATGATATCGTTTTCTTCCATCGCATTTCTAACCCACCCCACAGTAGTACTCTCTTCCGGCTTCTTCCTTCTTGCTTCTTGTGTCATCTTCCTTTTTGAATCCTGTTCTTTAACTGTCTTTTCTCCTCAGTAACACATTTTCAGTTCGTTTCACTCTCAGTAACCACTTACATCTTAGTAGCTATATCCCCTTACGTTGGGGGTAAATGATTTTTTTTTTAATAAAAATACAAATAATTCGTTTCCTAACATTAGTTTTTCGCATTGCGAAGGTTGATATTAACGTTTGTGATACTATTAACTATGTTAACCCAGCTTTTCCCCACTTTTTAACCTCTTCTCCGGTAGAGACGTGTATGTAATTTTTTACTGAAAGCGTCTTATTCAGACATGGACGAATAAACACGTCCAAAACGTAAGTGCGAAAATGAGGTACCAACGTGTTTATACGTCGGTCTTGATTCTTTTTCTGTCCTGAGTTTGAAAAGAGTCAAATTGATAACTCTTACGTCTGGTAGAGGTATTAGTCACCGCTCCGGTCCTTTAGGGCGCTTCAGTTTCTTAGTTACTATATTAAAAATAAATTAAAAAATTAGTCTGAAAATGAAAAGTTTTTTTTTTTTTTTTTTCCCCAAAATAATTGGGTGGAAGGAATGAAACAGCATTTCCTTGGATTAGAATAATAAAGTATATTTTAACTGTGAACTTGATTATTTTACGTATCGACTAACCATTTCTTTCAAGCGAACAAAATACATCTAAATTGTAAAATAAAACGTTGATTTTTATAATGTTGGGGTAGTAACAATTGTTAGAGTCCCAGCTCTGGGCACACAGTGAACCCACAAATAAAAATTAACAGGTATTTTTTTTAAATAAAATGAGCAACAATATATTTTTATAGCAAAATGATAATCAATTAAGACTAAAAAATATATTAAAATACTTTTTTGTAGTAAAACTACCAAGAATATAAAAATAAGTTTTTATATTAAAAATACCCGCAATACATTTTATATTAAAAAAATATTGACAACAGTATATATTTGTAGTCAAATTACCAAAATACCTATTTATAGTAAAATTACCAACAATACAATTTCAAAGCATTTTGCTTTGAAATTGTATTGTTGGTAATTTTACTATAAATAGGTATTTTGGTAATTTGACTACAAATACATTTTTACCAGCAATACATTTTTCTGTAGTTGAAAGCAAAATGTTGCGCTTAACATATATTTAGTTGAAATCATAAAATCATGTTCAAAATATTTAGATTTCGGTATTAAATAACTTCATTTTTAATATGCCGTTAAACAAAATCAATCAGACTAAACAAACGACTGTTCGTACAGGGAAGTGTCATTAATTCAGACGCTTATTTCTAGCAACTTGAAGGGTGGCAGCACCTCATTAGGTCCCAGTTATGGGCAAATAGGTAACCCACATCATTATGAAAGTACAATAACTCTATTTTTATACTTTCATATAGACCTTTCACTTACACAAGATAAAACAGCAACCTGTCAATATCTCTGAGAAGAAGTATTATGATTACTCGGACTATTACCCTCATCTTCATTGCTATATTCACAACGCTTATTTCGTAGATTAGGTATAAAGATTTCGTATAGGGTAGATTGTTCTAGTTCCACGTACCATGTCTCTTGCAAATGTCTTAGTTATTTCCTTTTAACTGAACTCTCCACGTTTTGGTTAACCACTGATGTAGCCTGGTATTGAACTCAAAACTCATTGTGTTATAACCAGCGTTTACCCACTGGGCCATGTGTCCTTGAGGATATCGGTGTATGAATTTCTGGGACTTATAAACCTAATGTCTCAGCCATCATTTTTACCAGTGTTCATATTGCAATTTTTTCTTATTGCATATATTTTATCATAGCTTATATTGCAATTTTTTTTTATTCATTACTTTTCTCTAGCATTCCTTATTACGGGTTTTCATATTCATTTCTATGCTTGGTCGGCTCTGGAAATTTTGCGGTGCCTAGCAAATGTACTGATTCCTTAACTTTTCGTATTTTGCAGTGATATTCTCTGTCTATAATTTCAACCTCATCGCACAGTGTTCTCCATTTTCCCTCCATATGTGGTCAGCTACGCCTGATGTATCTACTTCCCCTCGTGTCAGCGATTCACGATGTTCTTGCAGTCTTACCTTAAGGGGGCGGCCTGTTTATCCTTTATATTTCTTACCACAGCTGCACGGGATATCGTACACACAGGAAAATACGAAAACTTAAGGAATCAGCACATATGCTAAGCCACAAAAATCTCCTGAGGCGACCAAACGTAGAAATGATTACAATATGGGAACTAGTAATAAGAAGTGTTAGAGAAAGGCAATCAATAACAACAAATTACAATATAAACTCTTGTAAAAAATGCAATAATAATAAAAGAAAAATTGCAATATGAGTACTGGTAAAAAATAATAGCTTAGATATTAGGTTTATAATTCCTAGAAATTCATAAAGAGATATCCTGGAGAACCTATGGCCCAGTGGATAGAGGCGTAGGTTAGATCCAAAGAGTTGTGGTGAACGGTAGTAATGAACCAAAATCTTGAAGAGTTTTGTTAAAGAGAAATAACTGAGACATCGCGCTGAGCATGGGACTTGAACGATCTACCCCGGTGGATGAATGAACGGTCCAGTTCGAAATTCCAGTCAATTTAGCAGCGTAAAAAGTCGTGAATATGTCAATATGAAGATGAGGATAACAGACCATATAATATAAGTATAAATAAAGATCATTTTCGTACGGAACGGAACAAACAATATCGGGAAAATATATTTAAAAAAAACAAAAAACTCTGTCAAGGTTTACCGTTCGTACCCGCCCCTACAAAAACTGTGTATCAAAGGACGGTTATTTACTTCACACTGCTATTACTGCATACATTTTTGATTCCCTCGGCAATGTTTATTATTAAAACATGTGAACGAAGTACAATGCGATATTTATTATTTACATTTTATAAACATTTATTACATAAAGAAATAAATTTGAAAAGAAATATTTGTATTCAAGAATTTATAAAAAAATACAAAATTATGAAAATCTGATAAACCAAATATTATCAAATATTTATTATCTACCACTTAAATGAAAAGAATTTTTTTTATTTAGTCTAATAAATAAATAGTGATTAATAGCATTGTTTTCAATTCACAAGAATAAATAAATTTCACATATTTGGAGTCTATCAAAATTATAATCATTGCTTTAAAAAACCTTGCCGAGGGGGTCAGAAGTTTATACAGTAATAATGGTATCGAGGGAATCACCGTCCTTTTGACAGACAGTTTTTTTTCGGGCACTAAGGTTAAACATTGCAAAATATTTATATAAAATGAATCAACTATTAACTGATGGTTCTATAACCTTACACGTTTGAAAAGAGAATAGTTCCACTCAAAATTGTGCCAATCGAATTGGAATATATATATATATATATATATATATATATATATATATATATATATATATATATATATAAGGCAGGATGTGTGTGTGTGTGTAACGAATACACGGCCGCAATTTTCCACGGATTTGCACCAAAATTTACATGCACATGCTCCAAGTTAGCGGGAAGGCCAAGACTGACTTTGCATTTCCCAACTCCCATCGATAGTGGAAATAATCGATTTTTTCATGCTTCTACGGCAGTTTTCATGTAGTTTGCGGCCATTTTCTACTGGCCAGAGTAAGAGCCAAAAGCTGGCTGCCACGAATAGGCAGGAATATTCTATTGGCCAGCGTGAGAGCCAACAGCTGACTGACACGAATGTTAACTAAAAAAATCGTTAGCTGCATTCGTCACAAGTGGGAAAAATTTAAATCTGCATGGCACTTTACTCCAATTGGCTCATTTGCTTGCTTAAACTCAACGTTGATTCTGATTCCGTAGAACTGGGTTGGGTGTGAAAAAGTATTTGTTGTTAACATTCTTTTTTCATTCGGTTTTTCCAGTTAAGAGTCCTTTTTTAAAGCTGATCGTTTTGTGTTCATTTTGTTTAGTTCTTTTTCGTAACAGATTTAATGTTTAGTATAGTGCTTAGAAAAAATTCGCAGTGTGAGATAGGCAAGAAGTAAGGCATGTAGCAACATCAGCACAGTAAAGGGCACTCCTTTAAAGGCAAGGAAGAGCAAAAATATTTCAAGTCAAGTGATAGCGATTACTGTATGAGTCGTACGATTTTTTAATCAAGCACGGGCAACGCTGGGCCATGCTGCTATATATATATATATATATATATATATATATATATATATATATATATATATATATATATATATATATAATTTAATTGGACTGGATCGACAATAATTTTTTGTGCAAGTTGGTTAAATGCATAGAGTCTGGTTTGTGTGAAACGAACCAAACTTGTTGTATTTTGAGTCTTGAAATGTCGGTGAAGGGTCGTAATTTGCTTTGCCAGTCACCCCAGGTTAAATCTGGTACTCCGAGTTAAGTTAGTGGTTGCAGCATCCATCCGGTCACAGGTTTGACGTTCGATCCATTACGAGATTTCCAACTCTATTTTGATTTTCATATTTTCTCCCAGAGATTAACTTTTTGAAAGTTTTCTTCCCAACAATTTTATTCTCTGTACCTCTCTACTAGTTTTTCAATCATTTCGGGTTGAAAATTCCCATCCACTAGAGAAAGCAGCGTCACCTTTTTTCCCTATATATAGCTCGTCCAGATCACATTCTATAAGCCGCGTTTTTTTTTTTTTTTTTTTTTTTTTGTTCAAGCTCGTAGTATTTTTCCCTTCCCAATGTGAATATTTTTAAGTAGGCCTCTTGTATAAGGGCTGTATTTTGGTTTTATGCGGATTCACCTCTCTCACACCGAGAATCAAGTCACACAGCCCCTGCTACTAACCAGTAAATGTAAATTCAACCTTGAATTCATCTAAATTATGAATCATCCGCGTGTTAGATTAATTTACAATCATAATAGTGTACACTCACAGTAGTGTAGTTTTTTTTTTTTATTTTCTTCTAAAACACACACACACAAAGAAAAACTAAAAAGATATGCAAAAAAGAAACGAAGACATGTTTTTATACTTAAACTCCAGAAGTAAATTGAGATTTCTTTTGAGGAAGTGGTGAATTTTATGAAGTTGGACTATTTTATTCTAAGTGTCTTGGCTAGACAACGGCGTATTTAGATATTTAACACGTTGACAGCTAGAGGTCATTTACGAAATCTGACTTCAAACGCCAAATTTATAATATCCAGCTTAGGCAGTAGTATTTCTTACGAGTTGATTTATAACTTCAACTGAAGTTTTCGTTGTTTTCAGACAATATGTAACAGTGCGAATAAACTCGTTGTTGGCGCCTGTTGATGAAAATGTATCACGAAATGCCATGAAAATTATTAGTCACTTCGACGTGTTGTAATGTTTAGCAAGTTTGTCTAGATATATCAATTACGGCTGATAAGTGAGTTCAATCCTTACTGAGTTCCCCGTACTTTCAGCCTTGTGCCACACCTGTGCTACGCTTAGAAAGCAACTACCAAGCGCGAGAGAGCCCGTAGTCTACACGAGATAAACGTCATAAAAAAAAGAAAAAAAGAAAAAAAGAAATTCCAACCTCGGGTTACCTCTCGTAGTTGGCAAATGATGTGTTAAGGGACGAAAATCTATTGTACGACTTTTAAAACTGATGTTTTTCTACCATTTTGATTGGCACAATTCGATTTGGAAATTTGACACATTGCAGATCACGGCTGAGCTGAAGATCAATATCGTTCCTGATATCAAGTTCCGATTGACCTTCCAGTCGAACGATCTAACCATTGCACTAGTAGAGCTACCAGACTCCCAAAACACATGTCGCACAAACGCAATGCAACGCATAACGACGAGAATCAATCGGAATAAAATTAATTAAACTTAAAGAATTCATCCAATGCAAAATGGAAAGCGCTCGCCACTCGACGCCAAGAGCACTTGAGATTTTTCAAGGTCAAAATCTCATTAATTGCTAATTAATGCTGTTAATTGATCAATTAATGATGAGACATAATGAATACTGGGAACGAGTTTTATGACAAAGTCGTGATAAGAGACTATGGACGAACTTGATTTCGAAAGGGAATGACCCCACACCTCACTTCCCTTATCAATCCACGCCCTCCTTTATCGATTGCCATCAACAACAAATATTAGATGGTCGATAATTTTCTTCCTGTTGAAAGTGGTTTAGTTTTTCTTTCTCTTCATTTCTCTCTCTCTTTCTCCTTTCTTTTTTATTCATATCTTTTTCTCTTTCTTTTTTCTTCTTCTTCTTCTTCTTCTTCTTCTTCTTATTCTATTTTTATTAGTATTATTATTATTGTTGTTGTTGTTGTTATAAAACTCAGAATTCTTTTGTTGGGCGGATGCTGGATATCCCAAGAACTACTTTACCAGCTACAAACAGTCTAATATATTTACAGTTCGTTATGAATTGTTCTTGCTGTTCACCTTTGCAAGAGCTAATTTATTTATGTCATCGTCTCCGTTGTGATAGAGTTTACTGACACATCACCTTGACACAGCGGTTCCCGTAAAATCAACGAAGTTAAACAAGGTCGAGCCTGTTGAATACCTAGATGGGTGAGCCTTTTGGTATATAATGTGCTGGTGGAGTAACTGATAATACCTTGTGATTGTTAATCGGGGAGCTGAATTCCTATTCCCGTTGGGTTCGTTATAATTATTTACGCGCAAATACCTTTGGGTAAGGCATGAATCCACCTCTTTGGCCACTAACTGTGGGCTAATTAATAAGACTTGTATCACTAAACCATTATTATCTAACCAAAAACATCTTACAATCTAAAATATATTAAGAGCTACAAAAGACAGGAAGGGCTTACAAACATATCACGCTGAAACATCAGTTCCTGCACGATGTTAAGCAACGTCGAGCTTGATCAGTACCTACATGGGTGGCCGATCGGAAATACCAGGTGCTGTCTGGGTGGTATAATTGATAACGGTTCGAAATTGATAATCAGACAGCCGAGTTCCAATTCCCGTTGGGTTCGTTATATTCACTTACCTGCAAATATCGTTGGGAAATGTATGAATCCGCCTCTCCACCCTTAATGTATGAGTTAATTAGTAAAACTTGTATGACAACCATTTTTATCTCCCCCACAAAAAAATTCATACAATCTGAAAATATTTTCTACCTTTAAATAACCTGTAAAGGGTTGATAAACCGTACGGAAACAAAACAATCAGTTAATCTTTTCCGGAATCTCTGTATTCCTTATATTAAGATTATTTTTTTTTCTCCAGAATCTATCATACATACCTCTGTCTACCATGCTTAAAATATTGCTGCTACTTATGGTCCGGTGACCTTGCTATTTATATTAAGCTCGTTTGTAAAATCCAAAGAAGAATCAGCAATATTAATGGTCCTGATCTGGCGGCTCGGCTTCAGGCACTTTCCCACCGCCTCAACGATGTCTCACTGTACCTTTTCCATAAATACCTTCATGAAAATTGTTCGGATGAGGTCTTTTCTATGGTACCTAGTCTTCATGAAATTAAACGCATTCCTACACTGGCATCGAGATCTCATCTTTTACATTTGAGCTGGCTAGATGTAGCCGTAAGTTCTATGTTAACAGTTTCTTTTCCCGCACTTCTCGCTCGTGGATATCCCTTCCGGCTCAATGATTTCCAGCCAACTTTAATCTGTAAAAATTTAAATGCAATGTTAATCGCTATCTACTGTCCTCTTGATTACTCTTTGCTCTTCCCGCTCATTATTAATATTTCTGTCTTAGTGGCTTTACTGCCTTTCTTCGAGTGAAACCGATTTAAAAAAAAAAGTTTACTTCTATTCACCTTTCTTTTCTTCATCTTCTTTATCATTATTATTTCTATTTATTACTATTTTTGATCAAATGTTTCAGAGATTGGTTCTTCTTCTTCTTCTTCTTCTTCTTCTTCTTCTTCTTCTTCTTCTTTTTAATTCTCTCTACTTTCTCTTTCTCACCTCCCCCGTCTAACCATCATATTTATTGTAGTTTCTCTACTTCACTCTCTATGTCTCTTCAATATTTTCTTTTTAGCTCCATTCCTTAAGGATGAGAAACATCTGGAACAATTCCCGGAAATTTTCCTCTCTCCCGATTTTTCCTTTTTCTAGATATCCTTTCGCCAAATGAAACCAAATCGATCTAGACCTTACTTTGCCGTGACCAGTGCCACCGCAAAGCTCTTAGGATGCCACTTACCCATGATTTCCTCTCCTGCCGTCCTCAACCCAGTCCTCCTCTCGCTCCGATAATCGACCCCCGACTACGGCTGATGCTGAAACCCAAACAGAGATTACATCTTGTATGACTGACTAATTGGCACTTGTTTTCACACGACTGCTTTATCCTTATCTGTCTAATAAGCCCTTTTGCTTTCTTTACTAACCAATTAGCGGACGTTAAGAGATGTGCCAGGTAGGAGGGCAGAAGTGTCAGGGAAAAGTAAGAGAACATTGGTGGGGGTATCTTGAGGTCTACCTTGTTCCTGGCGCAACTCTTTCCACACACTGTGCAAATCTTTTGTGTCCTTTCCCACGGACTCCCATCGTCTGCCTACCTTTACTCACCATCGTTCGATCTAATGTGCTTATCATACGATTTCGACAATCAGCTCTTCGACTCCTCCACTCGGTATTTCACGACTCCTTTTGGCTTCAAGTTTCCAATTTCTTCTTTTTCTGCGAATGTTGACCTCCTATCCCGTAAGCTCCCGACCCCTAACCTGGTCTCTGTCTCTTCAGATTCGAGTCCAGGCCAGCTGCCGAAATTCCTGAAACTATTGGCTTGGCGAGACAAGTGACCTTTCTTCTCTCCTCTCCTTGGCACCCTCTCTTTGAGTTCCCTCGCACTTTCACTCTTTCTCTCAAATTCTTCTTCCTTTATATTCTTAGCAAACTTCTTCCTACCATTTTCTTTAGAATTCAGTGTTATCTTGTTCCTACCTTGGATTGTCCTACCAAAGCTAGAAAACCCTGACTGCCCTACGATTTTACCATATCTCTTGTGCGTGAAGCTGGATTCATTTCCCAGTGTATTCATGTAAGTTATGCAATAATTATATTAAAATACAACATATACGAAATGTATCTATCAAACAAAAAACCTATATTTGAATGAAGGAATTTTTGGAATTATAATGAATTTATTGTAATATATCACGTGAAAAATATCTTATTATTATATTAAGCAATTTTCACATGCATGTAAACTTTTATCATGTTCGTGGGACCTGTAATAAGTTGGTTACATCCCATGCAATTTAAGTGGGCACCTACCGGGGGCAGATGTATGCAGCATAAAATGCCAATAAACACACACACACACACACACACACACACATATATATATATATATATATATATATATATATATATATATATATATTCATCCACAAACAGACTGTTTCGCAGCTCATCAGTGTGGCTAGACATCCGGTTGCCTCTAGCTAGGATCGAAACCCGACTGAATTGGTGTCAGTCGAAGATTCTAACCATCAAGCCGATGAAGGTGGATTTTAGCGTATTTATTTTGAGAAACATGCCCAGTGACCGACAGTGACTCAATTGGTATTTGCGAAGAGTCTCGCTATATAGCTATAATAGTCACTGTTACCAACCCACACCTCCTCCCCAGAGTGCTCAACTGAATACTTGAGTATATATATATTTATATATATATATATATATATATATATATATATATATATATATACTCAAGTATAAAGCAGACTATCGTTAACCTCTACACTCCTGTATAATCCCAGTTCATCACTAGTCTCAACTATAAACCAGGCCAATGTTACGCTCTCCTCCATTAATAATCCTGACTTTAACTATAGTCTCATGTATAAAGCAAACTACTGTTAACCTCTACACTCTGTAATAATCCAAAATTTACCTATAGTCTCAAGTATAAAGCAGACAACTGTTAACCTCTGTACTCTGGTTTAATCTCAACGGTACCTATATTGTCGACTATAAATCAGACCAAGTTTAACCCCTAGTCTCAAGTGTAAATCCAATCAGAATTGTTACGTTGAGAAATAATCTCCCGAACGGAGATTTTCCTACGACTACAATATAAACTTCTTCTAGTCAACGGCTATCTATCCTACATATCCTCATATGCCCCAATTGTTCCCTCCTTCTACACCCTCACAAGAAATTAATTCAGTAAACATCTACCCTGCTTGGGTCTTATTTGAACAATATTATATAAACTCAATTATATTACACCACCTATATTTGTCTGCTGCCTCAAGTAAAACGTTGACCAATATTTCCATAGGTCCTAGGAGTAGCACAATATTCACCTATAGACTGAAGTATGAACCCGACCAATTTTTATCTATAGACTCATGTCTAATCTCGACCAATTTTTCCAATAGTCTCATGTATAAACACGAACAATGTTTACACATAGTTTCATGTATAAACCCAACCAATGTTTACCTATAGTCTCATGTATAAACCTAACCAATTTTTACCTGTAATCTCATCTATATGCCCGTCCAATATTTACCTATAGTCTCATGTATAAACCCGACCGATGAAGCAGAATATTCTTAATGAACGTCTGATTTAAAACAAAGTGTAAATTTGTCATATTTAGAAGGAAAGATTACTCAGAAGTTCTGAAATTTATACTACATTCTATAGATTTTAATTTTTTAAAATTTTATATGATTTAATTTTTGGATATATATATATATATATATATATATATATATATATATATATATATTATTTTGCTTTGGATTTTCTTTTGGAAAATTGCCTACTTTTTTATTCCTGTGATGAACGGCTATATTGTTCACAATTTGTTCTCCACGAGGGTACGTAATCTTTGCCTATCTCTTCATTAGTCCTGCAAGACTAACATCGTTAATAAATACATTTGTAAAAGATGCATTCCTTTCTAATCGTTTCAGCAAGGCGACAATACCCTTAGGACACAGTGGAAGAGCATGAGAAGACTTTAATGTGAAAAAATATGAAACAAGACAAAATAAAAGAACAGATTTGAGAAAGACAGAATTTCTCTATTGGCTTTGCATTTCATTTTTTGAAGATTGTAGGTGACAGGGAAGCAAGAAATCGGAAAGACGTTCCACAGGTGAGAAGTGTGGGAAAAAGAAACTATTAGAATAAAACTTGCGGGTAAATTAATAATCTACCTTTCTGTAATCTTAATTAAAAGAAAAAACTTGTTCCAACGAATTATTTACTTTATGGAAATATTTCGAGTAGCAGTTGCCAGTCTTTGCCACGCTTTAATATGAGTGAAACATTACAAAGAAACTAGAAATGCTTAAGAATTCAAATCAAGAGAAAAAAAAACGAGTTGATGACGTTAACAAAAAAAAGGAATTTTGTTTTTACTCTATAAATTGCTATTTTTTTGTCATATCATATTTTTCTTTGGAGTAGAGAGGTCCAGACAGGATGGAGTTGTGCTGCATCTATCCTATTGCGGCCATTTTTTGTAATTGCTATTGCCATTTGTTCAGTTACTCTTCTTTGATTGAAATGTTTTTGGTTCGTCATTTTTATTTCCAAATGGTCGAAGTCAATTCTGTGACCTTCTGTAATCGCATGTAATGCAATCGCTGAAGTTTTTTCTATTTTTTTTTTCATTTTCATTTGAAATTACCTTATCACAAAGTCTTCGATGTTTCTCTAGTTGTTCTTTCAATGATCTTGAAGTCGTCCCCACGTAACTTGTTGAGCAGTTCATGCAATTAATTTTGTAGATTAGATTGCCATTACTTGTAACTGCTCTTTTTCTGTAATCTTCTCGTATATAATTTGTGTGTTTAATGTTTCTGGTTAAGTTGAAGTTTTTCAGAATCTCAAAATTCAATAAAAAAAATAATGCCAGCTATCACGAAAATTCATTGGAAATATATAATTTTTTAAAGTGATTTTAACCTTTGGTTGTCCTTGACATTTTACTTTTGAGAAGAAGGATATTGATCTAGGAGTTGCCTACCACACAATTCTGTTCACTCGAGAAAAATGTTAATGTAGATATGTCAATCATATATTTTATTTTCAGAGCTCCGGCTCACAAAATTCCCTCCAGAACTCTCTGTTCGCATTAAATAAGTTCATCCAATTAGATTTTGATGTAATTGGAGAGAGATGTTGGTCGTCGAGTAATGGGTAGCATTTCAAGTTTACCTGTCTTCTTATGACATCTCCGCGAAATGGTTGATTTGCTTTCTACGGCTTATCAACCCTTTGCAGGATATTTAAAGCCAGAAAATATTTTAGATTCTAAGAGTATTTTTTCGAGATAAAGATTTAGTGATACAAGTCTTCTTAATTAAAACATTGCTGAAGGGAGACGATGAGGATTCATACCTAATGAGAAATTTATACAGAAATAAGAAACTATATATATGGATAATAAAGTGAAGGATCAAGTCTATATTACAATCAATATATAAACTGATCCCTCACTTTGTGGCCAGGGTACTTTCTATGCATTTATATTCCAGAGGCATGAGTAGCTAATCAAAACTTTATTGATTGATTTGTTTTTACGGTTTATCAAACATTTGCAGGTTATTTAAAGTCAGAAAATATATTTTTAAGATTTTTTTTTTTTTTTGAGATAATAATGATTTAGTGATACAATTTCTTCTAACCCATAGCTGGGGGAGAAGATGTGGTTCAGTAAAACCTTTCCCAAAGGTATTTGCGCGTAAGTGAATATAAGGAAACAAACTGGAATTGGGACTCGGCTCTTTGATTAAATATTCCGAGCCATTATATATTACACCACCTGCACATCCAAGCTTACAGCATCTGGCATTCTCAAGCGGTTACCCATCTAGGTACTGACCAAGCTTGACGTTGCTTAACTACGGTGACCGTATAGAAACCGTTATTTCAACGTAATGTGGGTGTACGCCATCTCCGTCAAGGTTGATGAGTTCTTGGCTTTTTGGCGCAAAAGGCACGGGCTCTTATTTTCAGTTTTCTTCCATTACGATATAGTGTTTATAGTTTTAGATTTTTATATAGTTTTATCATATCTTTATATAGTGCTTTGACATTTTTAGATAGTTTCATGATAGTCTTATATAGTTTTATGATATTCTTATAGCTTTATGATATTCTTATATAGATTAATATTCTTATATAGTTTGATAGTTTTATATGTTTTTTATGGTATTCTTATATAGTTTTATGATATTCTTATGTAATTTTATGATATTTTTAGATAGTTTTAAATTTTTCTCTAGTTTTATGATATTCTTATACAGTTTTCTGATATTCTTATATAGTTTTATGATACTCTACAAGTGTTATGGAATTTGTTCTTTTCTTACTGCAAAGGACGTGAATTTTCTCTCCAACAACAACGCTAGCTTTTGTGACTTTTTGAGTCGGAGTTTACTTATTTTTCTAAAGCAACAGCAGATACCATTAATAAAGATAATCCTTGCTGAAATTTATATTGTACGATATCTCAGACAGTTTCTACCCTAGAATTGTTATATTGTGAAACAGTTTCCCGAAAGAAGGTTGTCCTGTCCTTAAAATCTTAAACTCAACCTGCATTTCCTCATAATATGCACCACTTATTCCCTACTTGTACTCCCTTACGAGAAATTTAATCATTAAACCTCTATTCTGATTGGGTCGTGTGTGAACACTCTATCTATATATAAAAATTCTGTGACTTCCGGTAGTCCGTCTGTCCATCACACCCTCTAAAATACACATGTATTGAACGATCGAAACCATATTTGGGGACAAGTGCAAATAGGTAAGGTTTTTCAAATTACAGTTTTAGGGTGCGTAGCTTGGTACAATAAATTTTCATTATATGTTTTTAAAAATTGAAAATTTTATTATTCAAGATACGGTTTTGGTTGCATGTTCAAGAGTAAGAATTCATAAGAATTTATTCTCCTTTGTTAAAAAAAAAAAAAGAAAAAGGAAAAAAAAGAATTTTTCCTAAAAAAATATTGTTTTCCATGAAGTACTATAAAATTAAAGAAATTATTAAACTGTGAAGTAAGGATTTTGGTAAAGTATTTTATCAAAGAAATCATCTTATTCAAATGCCAGTGATTGCTTTACAAAATTGAACGAAAGTTGGTGCAAAAATAATTCTTGTAGTATAAAATTCTTATATTGACGACAATGCGATCTGACACTGATAACATTTCGAGTCAAGACACTGATGGGCATACTCCATAAGCAGGTGTAATATTTTAGGTTTATTTTTTGGCAAGTTGACGAAATGATTTGTTTTTATTCATCATATCTTTTAGAATCATACACCGAAGAAATAATTTTCGCTACAAACAACAGGAAGGACTACGATAACGTTTCCAAATTTCTGGAGGAATGTATTGCGTCATGGCGTTCTTTTTCTCACAGACGGTGACCGTGCTATACTGTGCAGACGACAAAATCTAAAACGAACAATGCGCATGCGCGAAATTAAAAATATATAATGACGACAATTTACCCATCGCACTCTGTAGCGTACCAAATATATTTATTACATAACTAATATTTCAACATATTATCTAAGATTTGAATATTACATCCCTGAGATGGTCAAATACTACTAAGAGCATATGCACGATCTCGCTCTTACATTGCCAACAATGAGAGCATTTCCTTTGGTCTGCAACGATGTATCTTTGGCTGGTGAAGTATGAATTACATATCATATTTCTTTTGGACTCCACGTCATTATGAGGGTCCACTGTCAGCAAAAGACATATCAGCTGAAGGAAATACCAAAATCTTATATATGTTGAACTCTTGTGTATCAATTAGCTTTTCTAATTCTAACCAAACCAAGAATTCTGTTCGAGAAGGCGGTAAAAAAAAAACCTTTAAAGATAGAAATAAAAGACAAGAAAGATATAGATGAGGAGAAGCAAAATCCAAAGATTCTGAAAAGAGACCAATATGGAATAATGTCATAAAGAAATCTGTCAAGTGGAATTGTAGAGCTATTGTGTACCAGCCTCACGCGATAACCTCATGCTGTAGAAGTTATATATTTGGTACTCTATGCTATTTTTATAATCCGAGATACTTTAAAATGTGTCCGAACATAATGGAACATCCTGTATATGTAAGATGTAGATAGCGGTGGAATTGTTCACACGTTAACGATGTAGACTATTCTATTTTTGTGGCCTAAAATGAGGGCACGCAGGAAAAAAATATCTTTACATGAATGTATAAAAGTTATTAAAATTCTATCGAGAAAATTCAAAGACATTATATAAAATAAATTGTTAATAAAAACTTATTTTATATAATGTCTTTGAAATCTAAACAGTTTTGTCCGAGTATATGTAACTTTTAATTTGTTAATGTTCTTTGAAACAAAACGCCTTGCATCAGAACGTTTTGTGTTTATATCACATCACTGTCATAGCAGCTTTGGTAATCATTCATTGTCACATATTTACGTGATATAAGTGTGATACACGCTTGGGCGATCACGTATCTTTCAATACCTGACTGACGAGACTGAATTTTCCCGCAATAGTTTGCCATTTCTTTCTGCTATCAAAGGTTTTAGAACCGAGCCTGTCCTGCTATTTATTCATAGCTGGCCGTAGAAGAAGAGGAATCATGCCTTTCCCAAGGATATTAGCACTTAAGTGAATGTAATGGATTCGACTGGAATTCGAACTCAGCTCTCCGATTCCTAAATTCGAGCCGTTAACCATTACAATATAGTAAATAGATTTCTAATAATTTTAGTAATTTTAGACTGCAACTTATTTATATTTTTTCCGTGAATCTTTTATTGCGGCGTTTTGTGTAGTCTCTGGTTTCAATTCATCAGATTCCAACGCGACATCATAGACGGCATTAAGGCAGGCCAAATTTCTTACCCGTTACTTCATGTTATTTAGAACAATAGTTGTAACATTGTTTCTAGGAATAAACGAGAGAAAGAGAAAACTTAAGAGAATTACTTGCTGGTTTATCTTAATAAGAAATCTAGGTACTGCGAGGTACGTCAAAACTTGTAATTCTTGCAGCCGTTTGAGTGTCGTCGCACCATTTTTTGATCATATAGCAAAACTTAAACAAAGACAATCAATCACTGTCAGCATTCTATGCACACAGGTTTCAAACCACCTTAACTCAATTCGGGTCATCAGAATTCTGACCAATAGATTACATTTTAAAGAAAGCCTATACATTTTATATTTGAAGTTGGGTAATTTTGTTGATATTTCTGGTTGTAACTTTTCAGTATTGTTTGTTTAACGGTATATCAACACCTTATGTGTCATTTAATGTTGATATTTAATTTTATTAGAAGCATTAGTAATTTCTTTCACAAAAAAATGTATTACTGCTATTTTTTTTTCAAAAATGTATTACGAGTAATTCTTTAACTATGAAAATATATTGCTGGTAGTTTTACTATAAAAATGTAATTTTATACTTTAATGTTGTTTTGACATCGTTTTGGGTGTTAACTATTTCTCCATAGCTGGTTGCCTAACAGGAGCTACCACCCCAGGTCAGGGTGGATCTAGGAACAACAGCAGTTAAGAAGTGTTTCCTCGCTCCCGAAATCCTCACGATCAGAAGCCGAAAGTACTTTATTGTCATATCCAGGACGTAACTTCTCATAGTAACCAATCGAATAATTTGAGAAGATTTGCTCATTTCACTACACATGGTTTACAAGAGAAGGCGCAAAGCGAGATGATTTCAAGAAGGTCGCTTATCTCTTTAGATAAAGGGTTTCGCTTGCCATAGATATATAAAGATCAACTAGCAGTTTCGTTTTGATTAAAAATATGACCTATTGTAAAGTATTGTATTTATCCGTTATCAAAGAATGCAAACTCTAAATTTCTTCAATTTGTTCTTACCATCAGCGATTGATATTCTCCTGCAGTCGATATAGAAAAGTGTGTTTCTCTTGTATACGTCCGTGCACACTGCACATAATTTTTCGTGAAGTCCATACGCTCGGCATTATATGGCCCAATACCGTGAAAGAAACCAAACCAAACGATAATACGCGATTGGATGCTAAAATTTCTCGGGCTGACTCACTTAAATATAGTACAATGAGCAAATATCAAATTTATTTTAAGGATTGCTTAACTGATTATGCCAGATCAATCTACGGATGTTACTGGTAATATGTCACCTAGTACTGCATGCTGTATGGTCAGGTCATCATCGATTAAATGGGTCCCACGCTCAGATTTTCTGATGGTGATTGTGGTTATACAACTAGCAGAGTTATAAACGCAGTTTGTCAAAGGCTAGATGAATTGGTTCGCATCAAAGCGCACTCGTCTGCCAGAACACGGAAAGTCTGTGAGTTCGAACT
>CAHIKZ030004700.1:347500-362500 GCA_903632075.3 Acanthosepion pharaonis | reverse complement strand
TTACAGACAGTTTTTTTCGGGCACTAAGGTTAAACATTGCTAAATATTTATATAAAATGAATCAACTATTAACTGATGGTTCTATTATAACCTTACACGTTTGAAAAGAGAATAGTTCCACTCAAAATAGTACCAAGCGAATTGGTATATATATATATAATGATAAACCACTCTACATACACACATCTTCCAACCATCCGCCTTCTATAATCAAACAGATACCAAAATCCATTAACCGCAGGCTCTCCGACAATTCCTCCAATGAATCCCTATTTAACAAAGCTAAGAAAGACTATGAAACGGCCCTAAAAGATAGCGGATTCCCAGCAATACTCACATACTCACCACAGAATACAAAAAAGACCAACAGGAGAAGAAATATCATATGCTTCAACCCACCGTACAGCAAGAACGTAAAAACAAACGTAGGAAAAATATTCTTCAAACTCTTACACAAACACTTCCCAGAATCAAGCACCTTACACAAGATATTCAACATGTTTTTGTTGAATATCAGTAAAAATCAGCTACAGCTGCACCGAGAGCATGGCACAAATAATAAAAAAGCACAATAGGAAAATTATCAACAAACCACACGAACAAATTAAACCCACGTGCAACTGCAGAATAAAGAACGAATGTCCCTTAAACGGAAATTGTTTACAAAACAACGTAATATACCAAGCCACGATAAAATCGCCAGATAATGAAGAAAAAGTATACATAGGAGTAACTGAAGGACCCTGGAAGCAAAGAAATTATACACACAAAACTTCGTTCACAAATAGTAAATATGCGAACAGTACTATGCTTTCTAAGTATATCTGGGAAATAAAAAACAAAACGCACATCACACCAAAAATATCTTGGAAAATAAGGAAAAAGTCATCAGCCTACAACAACCAATCAAAAACTTGATAGCTATCATTACTTTCCCCGACCAAAATAAATTATTAAATAAAAGATCCGAGCTAATCTCAAAATGCAGGCATGAAAATAATTTTTTACTACGTAACCTAAAAAATGAAAAACGGAAAAAATAAAATAAAAACAAACAAATACACTAATAAAAAAATAAATAAATAAATAAAATAAAATAAATAAATACTATGTTGCTTAAAAACCGAAAAGAGAAAATATACAAATAAATTGACCTAAATTCATCCAAGTAAATAAATAGACAAACCAATCCCAAATTAAAAAACTGTTCCCGCCAAAAAAATAATAGTTAGAATGAACTACAACAACCAACCCCACAATTGAACAAATAGCTTTAATTAAATTTTCAAACCAAAACAAAACTGTTAAATAAGTGATATAAACAAATTTTTACTACGTTAATAAATAAATAAATAAATAAAATAAGAAACAAAAAAATAAAAACGAGCAATATAATTTGACCCAAATAAATAAACAAAGCGACTTCCGGTAAAAATAACCGCCATAATAGAATACCCACAATGCACCACTAACCCGTATATATATAAATAGCCGAGAAAAATAACAGCATATGTGGCCTGACGATTGCATATAGCATGAAACAGACTGTCGCCTCTAAGTGTTGACTTCTATGTTCACTTTTATACTTACACACGCTCTATCTCTGATATTGAGCACTTTATCCCATAAATATAGCACACCTTAAGACTATATTTCTTTATATATATATATATATATATATATATATATATATATATATATATATATATATATATGTGTGGATGTGTGGGGGGTAACGAATGCAAGGCCGCAATTTTCGACAGATTTGCACCCAAATTTACATGGACATGCTCCAAGGTAGTGGGACGGCCAAGACGGACTTTGCATTTCCCAACTCCCATCGATAGTGGAAATAATCGATTTTTTCATGCTTCTACGACAGTTTTCATGTAGTTTGCGGCCATTTTCTACTAGCCAGAGTGAGAGCCTATAGCTGACTGCCACGAATAGGCAGGAATATTCTATTGGCCAGCGTGTGAGCCAACAGCTGACTGAGACGAATGTTAACTAAAAATTTAAATCTGCATGGCACTTTACTCCAGTTGGCTCATTCGCTTGCTTAAACTCAATGTTGATTCTGATTCCGCAGAACTGGGTTGGGTGTGAAAAAAGATTTGTTGTTAACATTGTTTTTTCATTCGGTTTTTCCAGTTACGAGTCCTTTTTTAAAGCTCATCCTTTTGTGTTCACTTTGGTTAATTCTTTTTTCGTAACAGATTTAATGTTTAGTATAGAGCTTAGAAAAAAATCGCAGTGTGAGATAGGCAGAAGTAAGGCATGTAGCAACATCAGCGCGCAAAGGACACAACTTTAAAGGCAAGGGAGGGCAAAAATATTCTAAGTCAAGTGATAGCGATTGCTGTATGTGTCGTACGATTTTTTGAATCAAGCACGGGGAACGCCGGGCCATGCTGTATATATATATATATATATATATATATATATATATATATATATATATATATATATATATGTATGTATGTATGTACGTATTCAGAGTCCGACAACCAAATGCATACACACTTCATGAAATTCAGCAAATTTCGATGAAACTGTAGAACGATATTTTCTCGACAAATGGCATTACCCTCATTACTGTAATATCAACAAGTGATTGTATGCGCAACAATCCCACTGGACACTTTGTCAAACGTTGCCCATGCAATAGTTTACCATGCTAATAAATGTCTGATAACTAAGGACACCATTTCGGGAATTTCTTGTGATTGTAGAGTTCAAAGATACTCGTGATGTCTGAATAAATTTGATAGTACAATATCTATATATTTTCCTCCCTTGAGACGTCTGCATATTTCACCGACTCTCTCATATATATATATATATATATATATATATATATATATATATATATATATATATATACTGTGTGTGTGTGAGTGTGTGTGTCAGTGTGTGTTTGTAGTTGTACTTAAATGCTGTATCCTCCGTAACATTCTTCCATGAGAAAAAAACATCTGTAATGCAAAAACAAAATTCTTTACATTTCCACTCTTAAAAACCTCTCTGGAAAAATGAAATGTTCACACTCCTTCATAAAAGGTCAGTTAGCATTAAACTTGTTT
The DNA here is from genome assembly GCA_903632075.3 of Acanthosepion pharaonis. Lineage (NCBI taxonomy): Eukaryota > Metazoa > Mollusca > Cephalopoda > Sepiida > Sepiidae > Acanthosepion > Acanthosepion pharaonis. Next base: position 359,417 of record CAHIKZ030004700.1, on the reverse strand, counting down.
TTGCAACCAAATCTGACATTCTTTCTTTATTGACACACCCGATTTTTTTTTTTTTTTTTTTGCAGAGAAAATTTACTTCTTTAAATAAAAAATTAATAAACATGAACGAAATATTTAATTTCTCCCGGCAATGAAATATGAAAAAACAGATATGATATAAGGAATTGTAATTTTCCTTATAAAAAATATCCTGTGGAAATGACAAAACTATTTTCATGATGTACAAGATTAGATTAATTAATTTTTTAAAAATATTTTAATATGAAATAAAATATAATAAAAATTTATATAATTAAATCATTTTGTAACTGTCGTTTAAAATAGTGAACGTTCTAATATAGATTATTTAAATAACTCTTAAAATAAAATATACAACTTACCTCGTCAACACACATATATATATTTAGATAGATAGGTACGTACTTACATACACAGGTCCATACATACATACATAGGTCCATACATACATACATATAAATATATATATATATATATATATATATATATATATATATATATATATATATATTAATGTATATTTGGGCAGCAGCCTTCCTTTGAAACATCTTGCAGGAAATATGGCAGAAAACAAGTTTAATTAATTATTTTTTATTTTCCAGCATACTTACTTTATCCGTTTTCTAGGTGTAAGGGAAAGAAAATTTTTTTATAATTTTCAATATCCCAAGAGCTTTCGGTCACTCCTATACCCATTTTTATGGGGGATTTGTTCTTTGGTGTTGTTAGCATTTCCTCGGGATTTGACTGGATAAGTTGTAATTTATTTTTGTGTTTTTTTTTAATAGGAGCGTTTATTGTGAGCCTACGACTATTGATCGCGGCTAGAATTCGTGTCAGCATATTTTCAATTTTCTGAAGACTTTCAATAATCCATTTCCACTGTTAAATAAGGTGAGGTTGATAGATGTAGAGGGATGTGGCTCTCTCACATAGCGAGATGTTTCCAGTAATATGATTTATATATAATTTGAGTGTTTTCAACCAGAATTATATATATATATATATATATATATATATATATATAATATATATATATATAAAGAATTTGTAAACAGTGACTACTGCTGCTCTTCTATGAATTGGGTAATCTGTGTCACTGGTGTGTTTATTCTAAAATAAATACGTAAATATTTACATTTCTCTACCGGCAGCTGATAGCTCGGATGAAAAATCTCTGACAGATGCCAAATCGGTTGCGTTTCGATCCTGGTTTGGATCGGATATCAAGTCACACGAATGAGTATATATATATATATATATATATATATATATATATATATATATATATATATATATATATGGTGCAATGGATAACTTGTCGCCTAAATTACGCAAAAATTTAAGTAAAACAGATATATTTACAAAAATTACCCAAAATATTTTGAAATACTAAAGAATAAATTTATTTAATATAAACCACAATAAAAGCACAGCCCCCGGACAACTTTGGAATCTGCTACAACTCTTCTGGGTAGTCTCCTTCTTTAAGTTGGTGCATACTGCCAAAATCCTTGCCTTCAGTTGATCTTTGGTGGTACAAGTTTTGGTTGTCACTCGCTCAACTTTGCTCCGCACATAATAAACAAATTGGTAGCAGTCTGGTGAGTTAGGTGACCAGATGTAATGGGTGATGTGGTTGCAGAGATTGTCAGACAGCAATGACTGAGTTCTTCTGCTTGTGTGGTACAGTGCAGAGGCCTGTTGACAGACATAGTTTCTTCCAACAGCCTCCAGAGAAGCACTACTACTTCAAAAATAATTGCTGTAGCCCTCCACCTTGAGTCTGAGGTCCTGTGGGAAAATAAATAAAAGCATAACGTCGCCATAGCTATTGATCACACCAAACACTTTTGTAATCACAATTAAAATCATTCAACTCTTTTCGAATCATTTGTACAGATTGACACCCAAACACTCTGAAATGTTCGTATTGGAGCTTCCAGCGAGAATGCCAAGTAGTAGTCGACAAAATCAAAATTAAACAATGCGAATGCACGAAATTAAAAATAAAAATATGACGACAATTTACTCATCGCAACCTGTATATATTTAAAACAATATATATATATATATATATATATATATATATATATATATATATATATATATATATATATATATATATATATATATATATATATATATATATATATATATATATATATATATGTCTGTGTGTATGTAACTGAAACGAAATAATGGTCCATACTTATAATATGTAGATTTAATAGGCAGGTTAATTTGTGGTACGAAAATGATAACGATATTGGCAATAAGAGTGATTAGATTTATTATTCTGAGATATATATATATATATATATATATATATATATATATATATATATATATATATATATATTTTATATATTAGTGTTTTATTAGTGAGCCTTTGTCTTAATTGAAGAACAAAGAAAAAGGTTTTGAAGTCGAAATTTTCGGTCACACTTGCGTCCTTTTTCGACCAGACAAGAAATAAAGTAAGAAATGTGGCTCACTGTTTCGAGGAATGTTGTTTATTTTTTTTTGTTTTGTTTTTGTTTCTCCATGTGTTTCTGTAAAAAAAAAAAAGTTGTTTTTTTTGGGGGGTGGGGGAGGGGTTTCCCCAATAATTTCTCAGGATTAACATTGTGTAGGGTTTGTAGAGGGTTCCTGGGGAAATATATTCTCTGAATAAATCCAGATCTCTATTTAATCCATTAGTATGTGATTCTATTTTGAAAATTTATTTTAACTCCGATTTTTGTCTTTTTTGTTGGCTCTTAAATGCAGACGCTAAAAGCATGCATCTGATTTCATCAATGCTATAGAAAGGTTAGTTGAAGTAGCGAGAGATAGGGATTTTTTTTTTATGTTTGTTGAACTGAAGATGGAATTCCGGGCCTGTTTCTTCAGGATAATTCACTTTCTTGCATTTGTGGCAGAAAAGTAGATATATAAGATCTGAACTGACGAGACAAAAAATAAATGAAGAAATGGGACTCACACTTCCGTGGGGATCTTGTTGCCGATTGTCTCCTTTTTTCTTCTTTTTTTCTTTCTTTGTTCAACTGTTGTATTCCTGTAAATTTGATTTTGGTCTAATAGTATGTAGGATTAGGGGTTGTACAGGATTTGTTGAGGGAAAAAATACAAATTAACAAGATTCTCCGTAAGACTGAGTGCCACGTCTCATTGTTCGTCTTAATGAAAAAGGTCACAGGCATGTCCGGAAATACGGACTTTACTATCATTCTCTACGCGCTTCAATTTATTCAAATGCCTACTATTATATAACAAATATCATCAATCGTCTTGCCAATAATAAATATATGTTGTGGAGTGATTTCACAGTGGAGGCTTGTATTTGTACTAAGTCGGTCCTAAAGAAACGTTCGACGTACAAAACGTTAGGAACTTCATATAATAGGTAATGACGCAGAGTAATCTAGTTGTGGTCGCTGATACTTTAGTATTCGAATAAACGGTCGTCCGGCATCGACTGACTGAGCGACGGTATTTAGTCACCCCCTCCCCCACGAGGGCATCATGTGGCACAAGGCCGGTTTAACGTGTTATCTCCGAGCCCGTGGGCTCGGCCAAAAATATGCCCCTTGAACCCGTATAAACGGGTTCAGGGTCGGTTTACCTCCCCGAAAGAGAATCCGCCCTTCGGCGTAGCCTCCATCAGGTTCCTCCCCGCCCGAAGGCAGAGAGTTCAACCGATCAGCCAGTCGACTGACTGAGCGACTCTCTTGTTACTCTTACTACTCCTACTTATTATAAGTGGGAGAGTCTATTAACTATAAAAATATATATGCTCTAAATAAGTTAAATCCAAAAGATTACCTTATCTATATTATCAGAAATACTATCCAGCACGCAACAGTCATGAGAGGAAGTGGAATGGTAGAGAAAGAAAAGATAGCTGACTGAGTTTAGTAGAGAGAAACGGAAACACATGTAAGAATGGTTTGAAGCTTCAAGAGAGAGTTCCCTAGACAGCGTGAACATAAATTCCCAGGCCATGCATCTGGACCTCAGAATCTTTCCTAAAGAGAGGAAGATATCCAAGAAACCAGAATTCAGAGGAGGGTATTCATTTCACAGAAAGCTAGGATATCTGGTGATTTTTCGTAGTTGAACGATTCCACACTGTAGAAGTTGGTACGAATATCACGAATGCTTGTGAAAGAAATTTTGAGAAGTTTTTGCTGAGCTGGTTTAGTTTTATTTCCTTGGTTGCTTACAGTCATGGTTGCTTATAGTCATATTGTTTTATTTTGATAAGGCCTAGCAGTTGTCGTCTAATGTAACATGTACAAGAAGGGAACTAGCGCAGATAGTTTGGCATCGGGTTCGCTTCCAGATCCTTTTACACGAACCCGGGTCTCCCTTAACGCTCTATTCTGGGTTCTACGCTCTTTCTGATCTTCATAAATGATTTTCCTGTCAGCAGTTTCCAAATAAGTATTTATGGCGATCACGCAACCATTTACCCATGTCAATAGCAACTCCGTCAGTTGACAAAGTAAATCTAGCAGTTGCTCTTAAAAGGGACCTCCAATCAATGGTTAGGTGGGACAGGAAATGTTTTTGTAAATTGTAATGCATCCAAAACAAAATGCGCTCATCTAACCACCATAGCTGCATCTACTGCAAGGAAAGTTGGGACACTGTGTCGTACCAAAAATTTTTTCTCGTCAGAATCTATTTTGCACATTTACAAATCTACCATTCATCCGTGCATTGAATAATGTTGCTATATCTGATCAGGTGCTCATGCTGTTCGAGGTTCTTGACAAAATCCAAATAGAATATGCAGTGTAATAGAGGTTGGCTTGGCATCTCGACTTTAGTTACTTTCCCATCGACGCAATGTGGCTTCCCTCTGTCTTTTCTACAAATATTTTCACAGCAGCTTCTGACGAGATTTTTCTTTGGTGACCCGACTGCATGAATTTAAGCGTACCACTAGATTGAGAACTAGGGATGCTGGAATGCGTTCGTGCACATGTGCAGTTGCACCAACATAATAAATTTAGTCTGATGATACCCTAAAGAACGAAACGCTTCAAACGATTTTTTTTTTACACTTTGTCATACATTTTTCACAATAGAGGTCATACCTTGGTTTCAAATGAAAAAATCCTAAACACCTACAGATCCTCAATTTGTGAGCACATTTTAAATAATCACAAGTGTGCTGCTAAATTCAATGTTGACTGGTTTAGAGTTTTGTCCCAGTCACACTTGTTATTTCATCTTAAAGTACTACAGTCACTGTATATCAGGTCTCGCAAACTGTCTCTCTGTAAACAGCGTGATTGTGTGCCGGGGCTTGCTTTCATTATCTCCAGTACTTTTTCCTCTCACTTTTTTCTTACTCGCTGCCCCCTCATTAATCATTTGCTAAATATGTTTATTTTATTATAACTTTTAAAAATCTCTCGATTAAACAGTTTAAAAAACGGGAGCAGCAAGTAATATTCAGTTTGACGTTTTCATAGCAATATATATATATATATATATATATGAAAATTGTCTGAAAACTATACTAATGTCCGCTTAGTTTTATTCGATATCAACCGCACAAACCACGGTGCCTAAAGTGAACGTTGAACAAGCGCAAATGTGCCTGAGTATGATAGGGATTGTTTAGCAACCATAGCAGACGGTTGTGCTTGCAAAACAGAAAGTGGTTGGTTATTTTTGTTTAGCGTCATATCAACCTCCATCAGTTATTTAATGCCGAAATCTAAACATTTTGATTGGTTTGATTTGGTTATGTTTCGTTTAGCGACATATCAACTTCTATCGGTTATTTAATGCCGAAATGAAAATAATTTGATTGCTCTTGTTTGGTTGATTTCAATTAGCGGCATATCAAACTCTATGGGTTATTTGATGCCGAAATGTAAATATTTTGATTGGTTTGTTTTGGTTGATTTAGTTTAGCGGCATATCAACCTCTCTGAGTTATTTAATGCCGAAATGTAAATGGCTTGATTGGTTTTGCCTGGTTGATTTAGTTTAGCGGCATATCAATCTCTATGAGTTATTTAATGCCGAAATGTAAATGACTTGATTGTTCTTGTTTGGTTGATTTCGTTTAGCGGCATATCAACCTCTCTGAGTTATTAAATGCTAAAATGTAAATATTTTGATTGTTTTTTTTTTGTTTTGTTTTTTTTGGTTGATTCGTTTAGCGTCATATCAACCTCTATGTGTTATTTGATGTCGAAATCTATATATTTGTTAAGCAATATTTTTTTGAGTGGGGGATAATAATATTTTAGTGATACGTGTCTTACTAATTAACTAATAGCTGGCGAAGGATACGTTTATTCATACCTTTTCCCAAGGGTATTTGAATGAAAGTGAATATTACTGCACCTGCTATTCCCAAGCATTCATCCAATTAGGTACTGACCATATTTAACGTTGCTTAACTTCGGTGAGTGTACGGTAACGTTGTTTCAGCATAATGTGCCTGTAAGCCTGGAAAACAAGTGAAATATATACGTATAAAGATACAAGTCAGGACACATCGGGGCGGTGTAATGGTTAACAAGCTTGTCACGCTAGAACAATCACGACTGAGTAGTGAGTTCGATCCTCACTGAGTTCCTCTACTACTTTCGGTCTTGTTCCACATGTAAGCTACGCTTGGTAAATCACTATATAGATACGAGTGGCTGTAAAAGACTTCCGAATTTCTGTCTTCTGTTTTGTTTTTTAAATTAAAATAATGATTTTGGTAATGACTTTAAGCAAGACCCCTTAGACTGATTCCATATCTACTTTTTTGTTTATATTTTATGTATATATAAGTGAACATATATTAGTTTAAAGGCTGACAAGATTTATTTTTGAACATAGTCTCCTTCCTTTTCACTGTATTTAATTTGTCAATTAATAATAATTATATTCTTAGATACATCAATACGTTCGTAAACTAGAAATAAAAACATTTATTTTACCTTATAAATATTTATTTTTCAACATAATATATTTTGTGTCAATGCGCTTAATTTATAGTTTAATAATAATCGCATTTTGTTTAAATCTCTTTGATGAGTAATTATCTATAATTGAATAATTTAAATGCGAGGATATTTCCACACCTTTGTTGATTAAATAAAGAGTCCAGTTCGGTATTTCCTGTATATTATCTGCATCGATTAAGCCTTATTGAAGGACGGAGGGTACATTTAAATTGATAGATAATATTCTTTCTTAAATTGCTAAAATCGTTTATTTATTTTAGCCATTTGTAGCCATCTGTTAGCACAACTTAATCATCTTTATTATGAAATCTTTCAAAAATAGGATGTTCTAATCTTAATCTTTATGTCAGGAATATTAGCTGATTTAATATTTAATTAATCTGACTTAAAAAAATATTACTTCATTTTAGATTAAAATATTTCAGAAATGTATTTTTAACGCGGTTATAGGTGTTATTATGAGGTGTTGAAAATTTATTGACTGCTTGCAAGCTTTATTGAGAACCAGACATTTAACTATTTTTTTCTTCGGGGGACTAATCCGTAAACATGGGTACCTCTACGAAATCGCTAAAAAAGAGCATAGCTTGATGAAAAAGACGCCAACCTTGCCGAAAACAAAATTTTATCGTCTAAATGCTAAGTGCTTATGTTATTATTAAAAGGAAAGATCAAAAATGTTTTTAATTAATTTTTAATATTTTTCTTACTTTTTAGAACATTCTAAATTTTGATTAAAAAACCTTGTTTCTCTTTGTATCACCGGAACTAGTAAAATAACATAGACAATATTTAGCACGTTTTTTGGTATGACACACATTAATTTGGAAAATCTTGCAAAAATGAAAATAATTGTCGGATTTTAATGAAACTTTCAGGAACTATTCACAGATGATAGCAATTATTATAAATATGTTTTTCTTTTATTATAGTCATGGCAGAAATATTTCTTTTATATTTATTACCCCCCCTAACTAATTTTATGATAACGCTAGAAATTAGATCGCATCGGGTTTACTTATTACAATAGTTAAAAGCACAAGACTTTGAGGAATGCAAATTATACTTTTTTTTTGTTTTTAATTGAACCGCCGCCCCCCTACCTGAAAATCAGCTCTGAATTCTAACATGCAAAACTTAATAAAACAAAGATATTATTTAATTTCAAATGCTTTTATTTGCTTGTAGTTGTTTTTATGAATATAGACAATATTTTCTGAAAGCAAAAAGATATTTCGATGAAAAATGAATTTTTAATACGATTATTTGTTATTTCTTAATAATAATAGATTTTTACATTTAAGTTGTTAAAATATAATAATATAAATTTTAATTAATTATTTTATTATTAATTAAATTTTTAATTTATTTATTGTTAAGATATTATAATATAATATATTACTATATATATATATATATATATATATATATATATATATATATATATATTATATTTAATGGCATCGGTGATATCGAATCCTTTCTATTGCAATCACAGTTAAAATGAGCTGATAACGTCATAAGAATGAGCGATGATCAGATGCCGAATCCTCATGTACAGCCAACATATTCATGATAAGCGTAATGCGGGCCGTCCTAGGTTAGGTTTTAAGGACAAACTCAAATAAAATTTAAATGATCCAAACATCCCTATAAAGAAGTTCGAAATTACTGCTGTAAACCGAGCAATCTGGAGAAACACCTGTCATTCTTTTCATACTTAGTTATACTAAATATGAAAAGAATTGTCTGAACCATCTGAGAGAATGAAGAACCAACATTAAATCTTGGGCCAATATATCAGCCCATATGACTGTCAAACCTTTCAGCATGTCCTTCGTGTGGGCTTGTTTGCAGATCCCGTGCAGGATTAATGTCTCATAAGAAACGTATACATAAAAACTGAACTGAAAGATACTCATACATCGAAAAAGACGGGAGAGTCAATCTCTCTCTCACACACACACACACACACACACACACAAACACGCTATATATATATATATATATATATATATATATATATATATATATTGATTGATTGCAATTAAGATTATCGCACAAACTTTCATAACTGAATCAATTAAGTTGTCAGATCCTCATGCGTCGAAACCGACGGGTGAGTCCATTATACATATATATATATATATATATATATATATATATATGTGTGTGTGTGTGTGTGTGTGGAAAGTACCAGGTTGAGAACTGGTGCGGGCTAGCTGCTCTTAATGAGGATGAAACGAGTCTCTCTGAGCTTTGATTAGTAATCCTTTTGGCATTGGTTTCATGATAAAAAGACTTCAAATGGGAAGAAATTTGAGTAATAATAAAAATAATTTTTCTATTTATGGCAGTTATAAAGTTTTGTACAACAAAACATATCTTTATATATATATATATATATATATATATATATATATATATATATGATTATCGTCTTGTACATACTCCTAACCGGTCTTTTTGAACAGGAGTAGAGATTTAGCCCTTGTTTTCTGTTTAGAATTAGATTTCCTAATATATTCTCATTCGCTTTCACTCACAGTAGTCCACTGCATCTTAGTGACATTATCGCCTTCAATTGATTAAAAGAACGAATATTTACTTAAATATACATAAAATAAAAACGTGTACGCCAATGTCAGCACCAAGTGGCGACAGTGTGTTTCATGCTTCAAAGCAATCTTCAGATCATGTGTCATATATATATATATATATATATATATATATATATATATATAATATATATGATATTTTTTAAATATACAAAAGAATTACTAAACTGGCATTTTTCCTGACTCCGCATTTTCGTGGTAATATGTGCACTTTTTTCAAGATGTTAATCCTTATATATATTTTAATATACGGATTAACCCCTTGAAAAGCGGACATATTACCACGAAACTGCGGATTCAGGGAAAATTAGAGTTAAGTAATTTTTTGTATATATAAAAAATATTATATATATATATATATATATATATATATATAATATAAATATATATATATATATGATTTAAAAAATAATATTACGTCACTTTCTGATTCTGAGTATATTGTTGGTTTTTGTTAACAGTTTCTTCCAGTATTCATTATGGCTTACTCATTCTATCCAGTTTCATTCTTATCCGTGGGGACATTGTCCAGCATTCATTGTCATACAAGAATATTATTATCTCATACCAGTTCCTCAATCTTTTCTTTGTTTCTATCAAAGCCATACAGATTATTAGTACACTGTTTAGTGCTTGGAATGCATTTGTCGCTATTCTAATGAGTGTTCACTTTTTCGGGTGCCATAGTTTCCATGTGATTAAATATTAACCCATAAATTAAATATATTGTTAAGAAAGGTGTCTATGTTGAAAAGAAATATTTTTGCGTATTTATTTTTTTCATTTTTTAGGCTACACGCTGATTGGTTTATTCACATTGGTCATTAATATTCATTACGAAATTACGTGTGTTGAAAAGAAAGAAGAATATATTGAAAAATAAAATTAATGTTTTGTGAAATAAATGCTTTTTTTATAATTAGGTTGCGGATGTACATACAAATATTATTATTATTTACACTATTTAAATGCGGACTACAGGCTTCAACTTCTGTGTTGTTATCAAAACGTTTCGACCGTTGTACCCTTAAAGTGAACATTATTTTTAGATATAGAAGTTTTAGAGAATATGTAAAAAGTACACTTATAATTAATATCAGTAAGGGACATGTTTGTGCATTATTAATTTAAGTATAAAAAAATTAATTTTTAACCGACTTTATTTATTACTAGACGAGAAGCCGCCCTTCGGGTGAACTTTAGGCTGGCTCCTGTTGAAGAATTCAGAGTCCTATGTACGTAATAGTTATATAAATTTAGAAATAATAAATTATTTTATATTTATTTGACAGCGTAATTCGACATAATCTTTTTTCGTATACGCAATCGACCTCCGTATTTTGTTTACATTTATTTTTCGCGAAATTTTCATTTTCTTTTAAAATCATCATTCTTTATTATCCCTTCACATAAAGACATATCATAAAGATATTAGGGAACAAAAACTATGCAATGTTTCGAATACATTACAGTACGCTTGCTAGAAAAAGAAAACGTGCCCCGTTTAACTTTTAATTACAGTTTAATTAGACGATATGAATTGTAATTGCGACGAAAATTGAAATTAAATTTAAACTATTAATAAAGAATTGTTTTTTTACACGTTTCTCTCTGTTCGATATTTAAATTTAACTTTAAATGAGTTATTTAATTTTTAATCGCGTGTAACTAGAGTAGTTACAGCCTGTTACTTCAGTTTGATCATAATTCGCCAGGATCAAAATATGGACGGACAGACACACGTAAAATGCGTTTGCTTTATATATATATGTCGAAGTTGGTCCAACAGTTCTGTATGTTACTTTGCCTTGTATTTGTTAATATAATTGTGTATTTCTTGTAATACATCATTTGTCGTAAATATTGAACCTATTAAGCTGAGGTTTTAGGGAGGTATGTTGGACACTTGACAAGATAAGATTTTTTTAATAAAGTTTTGTGGCTGGAACTAACGAAGTAGTTAAACCAAATATGTGAAATTGAGTATGGGGATACAGAATTTTGAGAAGGCGGGGTGAGTTCAAATGCCAGTTGAGTTCGTTAGACTCACTTTCATGTAAATACCCTACAAAAGGCATGAACCTATATTTCCTTCCTCAGCTACGGGTATACTAAGAAAGAAGACAATGTTTATCAACCTTCGTTCGCAATCAGTCTAGGGGAATGACAAACACTGAATTCAAAATCGTTGTTATGACGTTCTCGGTCACTTCCCTTGCTTATGGCAGTGCTTCAATGGAAAGTGTGTAGAGTCTGGTCGTGTCACCACTCAACAGTGTTTCCATCAGCGAC
>CAHIKZ030004700.1:287500-342500 GCA_903632075.3 Acanthosepion pharaonis | reverse complement strand
ACACAAACATTACAACCTCTCGTAGGTTAACATGTCACTACTGGAACCAGTACAACTCGTGCACATATCGATCATCACATCACAAAAATACAACTATTAAAATAAGAAATATATTACAAAATATAATCAAGACACTGTAAAGAAAAACGCAAAAGATCAATTTATCTTACATATTTATAAGTCTACCACTCGTCCATGTTTAAAATATTGATTTCATATACGATCTGTGCTCTTGCTATATATTTAGATATTCTTTATAAAATCCAAAGAAGAATCTGCAATATCAATGGTCCTGACTTGTCATCTCGATTTCACTCTCTCATCGCCGTAATGTGAATTCTATGTGTCTTTTCAGTGAATAATTTCATGGAAATTGCTCTTATGAACATTCATCAATGGTACCTAGACTTTATTAATTTAAGCGCAATACCAGATTATTTTACCGTCGAAATGGCAACAGTAAGTTCTATGCTGGCAGTTTCTTTATCGCACTTCTCGCTTGTGGAATTCTCTTCTGGATTATTGAGTTTGAGCTGCAAAAATTTAAATGTAACGCCATTCTGTATCTTTTGTCTTCCTAATTCATCTTCTTTTATTGCTCTTTAATAATGTTTTTATTTGTCTTATATTCTTTGACACCCTGCGTCTTAGTGGCTTTATTGTCTTGCCTGAAGTGTAATGATTCATGCAGAAAAGAAGTGAGAGCGGTTATTTAAAAATGAAAACAAATATATTGTTTAAATTATATTTCAACACGTAAGACAACATTTTACAACGTATATACAATATGTAAAATGTGTATAAAATATTTAATATATTCGTTTTCTGGATCTGCTAGGCTGTATCGAACAGTTCTACACATGACGTTACGTATAAGATGCAAACATATTTAAATAAAAAAATACAATTATGTAGATAAGACTATTTTGTTTATGATTCTGACACCAAAAGTGATTCTTGCTAATGACCGATATGGTCAAAGGTAATCGAACAAAAAACAAACTCTGGATAAATAAACCCCAGATTTTCATTAGGATGTGACTACAGCTTACTCGTAAATTAGAAAAAATATTATTTAAGATAGATGAAACAGACAGAGCTTGTCGATTGAACTGAATAACCTTTTATAAATAGTTTAAATTCATTTTGAAGAAAATTTCAGAAGTTAAATATAATAAATGAAACTAGTTTTAATCCGTGAAAATCTTACGGTTTTTCTATTTGAATTTTCTGATAAATCTTAATTCTTAAGTTAATGATTGAGTAAGCTCATGGCGAATTCTATAGACAATAAAATATCTGTTGAAATTTCCCTATCACATCGCTAAATATTTTTCAGAACTTTCATAAAATATTGCAATGACGATCATGAATATGAATGCTGGTCGTTATTTTAAGAAGTAAGGGAGTACAAATGAAAAGATTCGAAATTGAAAACTTTTCCATTTCACCAAAAAAGCCGTTAAAGACTTTTTTTTTCTTTCTTTCGTTCATTCATTTTCTACTGAAACGAAGTAGTGCCTTTTCCCCTCTTTCCAAGCAATGAAAACTAAATAGACCATTTTTATGGGGTAGTGGCAGGATGCGTTAAACACTTCTTTCTTTCTTTCTTTCTTTCTTTCTTTCTTTCTTTCTTTCTTTCTTTCTTTCTTTAGATCTATCTTTCTTTCTTTCTTTCTTTCTTTCTTTCTTTCTTTCTTCCTTTTATTTTCTCACTGAAATAAACTAGTGTTTTCCACTCTTTCCCTGCAATCAAAATGTATTTCCAGGGCGTAATGATCGTTCGAACTAGTGAAGGGCGAGACAAGCACAATTATAATACGATATTCATTTGAATATAATTTTGATTGATTCAATTACTTTTAATAATTTAAGTTCTGTATCGGAATATGGGGTATGTCAAAAGGGTTTCTTTTGTAGGGATTAGACGACATCGTGTAAAATCTATTATCAACTTGATACGGTAAACATCCTCCTTCAAAAAGTAGACAAGAATGAAAATCTGATTGCCCTGACCAGATAAATTGACCAGAAGCTAGGTTTAAGTTAGGTTACATGAACCTTACTACCAGCCTTCTATTAAGCAGCTTTCACTACAACTTCGATATCATATTGTAACGATATTGCAATATGCATTATTTACTATAGCTTTGATATGATGCACTATGTAACATTGACTACAACTTTGATAAATTTGTAAAATTCACTACAAATTTCATATGATAATGTAACAAAAAAATTGATGTTAAACTCCAGTTTTCCACATCGAATTCTTTAAGACTCTCCAAATCGAATTATACTCCATGTCATCATTCGACGGTTAACAAGTTATATACCTCTGCCTTATATAGGACAAGAGTAGGAGATGTGTCAGAAGTAATGAGAGTGGGTCTCATTCAACAAACCAGCAGCTTCCCACCCTTGCGGGCAGAGAATCGAGATTGACGCGAAATTAATGGTATAAACGGAAGTAAAGATCTGACTTATGTTCACGACGTTGAATATAACTGGATTCATGGTTCTGACTCGTTAACCACGGAAGTTCATTTCGAAATGAGGTCTCTGTTATAAATCTCTACGATGACAACAAAACATTTAAGACACAAAGTAAAAAGAACAGGCGTGCGAGATCATTAGTAATTGTTATCATTCATAGATACGTTGAAACCCGCAAGAACAATGAAATGCTGATTTCTAAAAAAGTTCTATGGTCATTTAGATTCATAAATATAGGGTAGGTGTTCATTCCTGCTCGAACTCGCACAGAATGTGACACAAGGTAGAAGACTAAAGTGGGATTTGGCAGCCGTAGAAACATTGCTCGAGCATTGGTATTTCTGCTTTAAGAATGCTTCCTGAAGGAAGGATAAGGCTTGCGGCGGACGGTCCCTCAGGCATTTGACTCCAACCCCCAACCAGTCTGGGAAAGCCAAGTATAATATAAATATATAAATATGACTGGTGAGGGTTGAAATCAGTAAATTAAATATCCAGCAAGGAAGACATAATTCCTAATAGCCCACGTCGAGGTTTCCCGATTTCAGATTTGAGCTACAAAAATCCAAGGGACTTGAAACTTGAAACATCAAGAACAACAACAACAAAAAGCGTAAGATAAAATAATAATGCGGACATTGTTTCTAAAATCAAAAAGGAAAGGTGGGTGAAAGGTGAAACTCCCATGAATAATAAAAAGGGCTTGAACAGTGGACTTGACAAATTTAATTTCCTGAAATACGTTTTTAAGAAAAAAAAAGGTTTTATAGATTTTTTCAGAGCTTGGGAGAGGATAGTGGTGATCTTGCAAGGCATCGTTTAACCCTGTGGAAAAATCTGCGCATACTCGTATTTGATTGGACTTCTTTTTTACGTAGACCGTAGGTGCTGCCCACTCGCTGAAATCTGTTTTTGACAGATTACCTGCTTGTTCGAGTCTATCTAACTCTTTATTGATTTGTTCTAGAGCAGCGAAAGGGACATTCCGTTTCTTTTTGAATACCGGTTGTGCACCGTCCTTCACCTTGAACTTAGCTTTCATTTTAGTACATTTCCCAAGGCCGCCAGAAAAAACCTGGGTAAATTGTTGTTTGAGTTCCTTTTTGAGATTTACCAAATTGGACGTTGTACTTTGTATCTTGCGACAAAATGTACTCATTGGGCAATCCCAAAGATTGAATTTTTTTATCCAATCTGTCCCAAGTAAGTTAACTGAAGTTTTCAATACGTAGGCTTTGAGCTTTTTGGTAACTCCATTTAGTGTTACTCTAAGTATTACCTCACCTAAAATGTTAATCTTTTCGCCAGTTACGGATTTTGCTATTTTATCTGTTTTTAATAAGGTCGGCTTGTTTAATCAAGTACGCCAAGCTGGAATTTAATGGACTTATTGAAAATATCCACAGTTACATATTTTCTTAAATTCCTATCGACAATATTGTCAGATTGAGCTTGCCTAATTTTATTTTGGGGTTTTCTCGTTCTGTTGGCGTACCAGCACGAAATTAAAGTATGACCACTTTTATTGCAATTTTTGCAATATTTTTTGTTCTTAACTGGACAGAATTTCATCCAATGCCATTTATCACAATGGTAACATGGTCCGGACGGTTTCTTTAACCTATTTGGGTTTTGTTTACTGCGGAATTTAGGACATGAGATTTGCCTTTTGTCTTTTTGAGGGGAATACGAGGTAGACTTGCTTCTGATTTTATTAATCTGAGCTACCCTTGATTCTTCGATCGTGTTTGAGTCACACTTTACAGATATTACTCTTTGACAGTCGTCTGCCAGTTTTTGGAGAGTCAATCCTTGTTCGTTCTCAAGCTTGGTCAGTACCCGTCGTCTGACTTCGGCGTCTTCTGCTGATACTAAACCTTGTGCGAAAATTAAGCACTTGAAAAGTCAGTTCGGCTAGTTTAAAATCATTACATTGTTTGTTTACCGATGCTGCAAACGTTAGAAAATCTTGCTGGTTGTCTTTGACCGTGTTCAGGCATTTCCAACGTTTGTGGAACAAGGTTGTGTTAGGCCCGAATAGTTCCGATAGGAACTTAATAGTCTCTGAAAAATGCAAGTCAGTGGTTTTCTTGGGTAGTATGAAGTCTACGAACCTACTATGTTCTGTATTTCCCAGTTTTCTCAATAGTAGACGTACCTTTTTTTACTGGGCCATTGTTCACAGTCTACGTTGAAAATATCTTCGTAGCGCCTGTAAAATGCCTCAAAAGTTTTGTCGTTCTCTGGTACGTATTCAAAGGTTTCCATTGAATTGTAGATTGTACTCTGGGAGAATATTGTATCTTTTTCAGAGTTTGAGCCTTTTGATGCATTTACGAGTAATTCTTTAAGTTGTTTCTGTTGTAGTTCAGCATTCTGAAGCGTAATTTGTTGGAATTCCATTTGTTGTTTATGTAATTCCAAAAATAAATGTCTTTCTTCTGATTTTTGTTGCTGATCCAAATTTGCTTTTAGCATTTGGGCAGTTACTTTTTGAAAATCTTCCATATTTAGACAAAAAAATGACAGTGATTTTTTGTTGCTTTGAAACCCGTGTGTTAAGGGGAGGGACACAAAAAATATTGATATTTTTTTTTTCTTTTACAAAAAAAATATGGACAGACAATTAGTTAAACTAAATAAATTATGTGTTTAGCTTTTTTGAGATTCCGTGGTTCCGTTAATTTTAACGTAATTGTATAAATTTTTACCACACTGTATCTTTTAGAGGTAGAAAAAGAGAAAGCTCACCTCAGTGAATTAGAAGGGAGAATAATTTTATGCACAAGTTCAACTCAGTTACATAAAAAAAAAATTTTACAATGGTAGTACTTCGCCCTTGTGTTGTCAGTTTGTTTTATGAACAAACTGTTTTTTTTTGTGTGCGTGTGGGGGGTGTAAGAAATCGTTCACGTAATGTTATTTGGACAGGCTTTAATATTCCGTTGTTGTCGAATCGCTAGTTCGTCATTGATGTTTGGTATCGGAATATATATATATTTTTATATGTAGACGCTGGATGTTGCGTTTAAATCGCTAATGTAGTAATACCAGCTTAATTTCTCGTTCAACACTGCTGTGGGAACGCGTAGAGTTTCTGTGTATTTTTCGAGTACTCTGTCGCTATTGATATGGGGAGAACGAAATTCTCGAATCTTTCTGTTGCCACTGATGTGGGACTGGCAAGGTATAGCGGTTTTCGACGTGAATACGTTTCTCGAATTCTTCGTCGACACAGATGGGGAACTGGTATGGTATTGAGGTTTCGCCGTGAGTGCGTTTCTCGAATTCTCGTCGCCACTGATGTGGGGCCAAAGTCGGGACCACAAGTAAAACACGGAACACGGATTAGATGCAAGAAAGATATATTAACAACAGGTTACAGAGATAGTGTAAGCGGAGTTTACTATATGTTAGTGTCCAATACTGGTAGTCGTACGCGGCTCTCTCTGTGTCTCTAGACTAGAGTGTTGTGTCGCATACTTAATATAGACCTGGAAGAGTCTATTGTGTAGGTAGCTCCGGTTTCACAATACAGGGATAGACCTTATATAAAAATAAAAGTGGACATTGAGTCAACATCCTGAGGTGACATCCTGTTTCATGCTTAAATGCAATCGTCATATATATATATATATATATATATATATATATATATATATATATATTATAATATGATTTTTTTATGATCTTTTCTGCACACAGTTCTAACCATGTTTCAAAATGGAAGCTCCGAATTTAATTTTGTAATTAAATTAAAGACATTAGTTCCATTTAATCCCCAAGCGAATTTTGGATTGACTTTTAAAATTACTGGGTTTTAAAATTTACATTGAGCACTATTTTGTAAAAATAAAAATATCTATAAGAACACCGAATTATATATCTTACTGTTCTTTCTTTCTTTATATATATATGTATATATATATATATATATATATATATATATATATATATGTGTGTGTGTGTGTGTGTGCGTGTGTGTGTGTGTGTGTGTGTGTTTAAGAGCGAAATTGAACAAATCGTGTAAGAGCATGGGATAACAGTCCATCCCACGAAATGTTTAATATCTAAAATTCCTCTAAACTAATTGAATTTCTTTGCTTCAGCTTTTCAGATAAGATGTTTAGTCAATTTGACACCATTTGTCGTAAGGATCACTGAAAAAAAAACATAGAGTTATTTAGCTACAAAGAAAACAGGTTAAAATCGTTTTTTTATCAGATCCACTACATCTTCCTAACTGAGCAACGGTGAGGGGAAAAAGATCATTCAGCCTTCACTAATGGTACCAACATACATACTCTTGCTTCCACCTTCAAAGTTCATTCAAGAACCATCAAGTGAACGGTGATTAAGTTAAAAAAGAGAACAGTAGAGAGGAAAACTGTATCAGGATGTCACAACAGCAAGATGGATCATCATTTCAACTAAATACATATATTAAAATACTATATATATATATATATATATATATATATATGGACAGAATATCTTGACTATTTTATAAAATGAAACATTTTATAAAACATACATGCAACAAACTTTTTCTTTACACGAATGCGCTCGGATAAAAAGAACATTCGGACAGTTTTTATAAAATGTATCATCTGAAAATAAAAAAAAATTTAGATCGTATGAGAAATTGTATAACAACTAAATAAAAGCACCTTGACTGTTGTATTCAATGAAATGTGCATGAAGGAAGGATTGCTGCCTAAATACACACACACACACACACTCACACACACACACACACATATATATATATATATATATATATATAGGTCAGGACAGGATATTGACCTATATATATATATATATATATAAGTCAATATCCCGTCCTTTTCATATATATATATATATATATATATATATATATATATATATATATATATATATATAAAGGCTCAAACACTAATATTTCATGGTCATAATTTATTACATTGGAATCGATTCGTCAGACCTACAAATTCTAAAAGAAATCGGAAAATATAACTCCGGGTATAAAAACCAAAATTTTAATGAGAGTGTATTTGTGGGAGGGAAAACAAGTGTGACACGGAAATGTATGAAAGCTCTAGAGATAGGTGTAACAGAAGAAAGAAGAGCAGGAAGGCCTAAAGTTCAAGGTGGGGATTAAAATTTAACAGAGAGAAGTTTTAAAGAGAGGAGTTAAATAACGGTTGAAATGAGTGAGATACAGATAAATATGAATTATTTTTCGATGAATAATTCGCTACCCAATCGCTGACCTAAATTAAATTTGAAAAACAGACACCGGAAACGTGTGCATACATTTGTGGTGACACTACGCACAATAAAAACGATACGATAACGCGTTAAAACACGTGTTGTTATTTATAACAATACCATCTTGGATCACTAACATCGGACATGGCATCTAAATTATTATATTATTAAATAATTATATTTTATTATATTATTTACTCTGTCCTAGACAATGCGTTCCACCTGGATTGTATCCTCTTGGAAAATTATATATATATATATATATATATATATATATATATATATATATATATATATATATTATGGGTTAGAACGTTCGCTTTCTGACTATGATACCCAAATTCGAATCTCTCCATGGTCGATTTGGAAGGTGAATTATTGATGTTATCGATCTGACGAAATATTATCGATCTCAATAGTTGTGCCAGCACGAAGTCACAAGTCATCGTGACCGATGCTTCGAGCGTGCAGGCATTGTTCAGACTGTTGGTCATGCTAGATAACACACTCTCACCCTTCAATATACTGTAATTAAGCTCCGCTTAGCAGAGTTGGAGTATAAAGCACAGGTGGACTGTGTGGGTGTTGAACAAATACAAATGTGCCTATGCAGGCGTCTGCAACAAGGATTGGTTAGCCGCCATTACCATATTACTTTATAGTGTGATCTTTTTTGGCAAACGCGTATACGCAGACATCCCTGTTTTTTAAACAGTTAAAATATTATTTACCGGCCTAGGGATTGAACATCATATTAAGGAAAGACCTCTACGCTGGTCGATACTAATTTAATTGCTGAAAAACAGGTTTGTCTATTCAAACACGTGTAGCCACTGAATATGACGTTCACAGTAATAATAAATGAAGTTGCATTAATTGGAAATGCAATAATTGCATAAAAATACACACACCCAAATACGCGTGTACACACGCGCGCACATACGCACGCATGCACACACAGGCTTACACAAACACATACTCGGACATACAGATTGTGTGTGTGTGTGTGTGTGTGTGTGTGTGTGTGTGTGTGTGTGTGTGTGTGTGTCCATGAAATTTAGTAAAAAAATTAATGACTTTTCTAATCTAATTTTATAAGTATTAGACAGAATTCCTCGGGGGTCTTGTCAATTAAACAAGAAAGTTATAGAAGCTCGCGGGGGGTGGGGGAATCATTCCGGTTTTATTTTCCATTTTCTGCTAATAATCGCCATTTAAAAATGGTAGCCTCTAGTGTAAACGTAGAAAGCATCCAGCCGTCTCAAGGGAAAAAAATATGAAACAATATGATTCATAAGTTTCTCTATATTATAACAATTTTAATTAATTGAACGCCATCGTTGAAACGCCCTGTCGACTGGCTCTTCAGAACGTCCTGGACGGTAAACTACATACGGCAGCAAGGATCAGAAGGTTTTGAGGAACGTGGAGCCCTCTCTTACTTGTTGTTGTTCCAAGGTTCATCCTGACCCGGGGTGGTATAGCACCTGTTAGGGTACCATCTATGTGCAAACAGTTACCCCCAGCAAACTGGGGTCAAAACACTATGAAATTATAAAAATAGTTTGTTTTTTTTATAGTAAAAATACCAGCAATACATTTTTGAAAAATATATATATATATATATATTGCTGGAAAGAATATTACTCTCGCCACAAAAAAAAAACCTCTTTACAAAAATACGTCAATGAAAATCTATCTAAAAAACTGATTTCTTAGAAAGAATACATAATCTATTTATACGAATCTATTCTAAAAATCTCGTCGTCATTAGATATTACATTAAGGTTGATAGACCATAAAACAAAATAAAACTAAACGAAATCAAAGTTGAAAAAGATTTCGTCAGAGGGGTATTGAGGGGTAAATATAAAATTGAACATCAGTGATAATTATGCACCGAGAGGAAACGCTGATGATGTAGAACGCTAAATTTACAATTTTAAAATTTCTGGCGTCTGATTTATCTTGACGTATAGCTCAATCGATCTCAGTGGATTTTGGATTTCCAGATGCCTTCCTTTTTACATATCCCCACACTGTGATAACAGAAGATTCGTCAGTGTTTATATCCATGACAAAAAAAGCTAGTGAACTTCCCAACAATCCTAGCAATAAGGATACGGTTAATTCATCTTAGCTATTCAAAGGCCTTTGCAAAGTCAATATTAGATAGGTTCGCCTATCGTCTAGTTCATACGTCCCATCGGGCTTTTCAAAACGATTGGAGGTTTATCCATTATCTCCTCTTTGGGAATGGGGTCCCGGTTCCTATCTATCTATCTATCTATCTATCTATCTATCTATCTATCTATGTAACTATACTCGTTTCGAAAAACCTTCGAATTTTTGATTTGCCAATAATCAAATCAATCTCGAAGTAAAAAAGGTTTTAAAAAAGAAAGAGCTAGAAACATGAAAGTCTGTCAAAAAAATCCTTTTGGATACAGGTTTGAAGCCCCCAAAAAAACCCGACACGAGTAAACAATTAACTAACAAAAGAGCTCAATACAACCGTAGAGCAGACCTAGCTTTCCCTGACGATCCGCTTAGGTGAACCCTGGGTAGGTTTGTCTGGCTCACATATATTTATATATATATATATATATATATATATATATATATATATATATATATATAAAATAGATTAAGTCCGACATAATCTTATTTTTAATTTATTTTGGTTTTAAACATTATTTTTTATGGATGCTGATATTTGAGTAGAAGCTCTGTTTTTTAATTAAACAGTATTTTTTTTTTTATCCAACTACATCTACGGGTCAGAATATTCGAGAAATGTCAGAAAAATATGCGTCCTCCGGCAGGATTCAAACCTGCATCCCCCATGGGGAAACTGTCATAGGATCTGACCTGCCTAATGGCTCGTAGAGTACCCTTTGAACACTGACTCTCTACCGATTCTCGAAACATCCCTTTCTTCTTGTATCGTATGCTAATAGTCATACTCGACAAGAAGCTCTGTTATTTTTTCTTTCATATTTTTTTTAATGTTTTGAAGAACATAACATTTAAAACAAAAATAAATTGTGTTTACTAATTAGTAAAAACTTAATGCCTATTCTTACACACACACCCATATATATATATATGTGTGTATGTGTATTTAAGCAGATATTATTAAATATAACAGACAATGAATGTCTATTTTGTCTAATAATGAGCCGTTTTATTGTTCGAATATTTTCTTTAATTCATGGTGAAAACAAAGATAAAAATTGTCGAAGATTTGGAAATTTTTCTTATTAAGTTGGTCCTAAGCTTTCGGCTCACATAAACCATCCTCGGAGTGGTTATACAGACATGAACAATGATATCCACCTTCAAAGATTATATTTTGTTATTTTGACATAGAAGATTGCTATGTGATGTTAACGGTCGCGGAATAGCAGACGCAGGTCGTAAGTTCAAGGTGCGGTTCTATGACGTCATACCTCGCGATAGACCGAGGTAATACAACAGAACCAATGTCCAGATACAATGTAAACTGTTGTAATTAGTTTGAAATGTCATTTTGTTGAGTGTGGGTTGTTTCGTTTTAATGTAGATGGCCTCCAATATTTGAAAGTTCTTTTTACTGTGTGTATGTGTGAGTATTATTGTGTTATCAACTAATATCTGTCTAATAAAAAACATAGAAAAACATCGCCATGTACATAAGTACATGGTTATGTTTTTCTAAGAAATGTTGCTTAATAGATCTAAGATCAGAAAGATGCCAGGTGAGTCTACGAGAGAACGTGGTTGTAGTAAAACCAATATATGTAGCGGGGTTATAATTAGCATCAGGGATACAATCTCTGAACGGACATGTAAACTGATACACTACATTAGTTTTTTTGTTTTTTTTTTGTAGAGGATTTACTTGTGTGGTTGTCGGGTTATTAGAGACTATGAGGTCAATTGTTTTAATTTTTTATAATTTATGCTGAGCTTAACTTGTTTATTATTATTAATGGATTTGACATTTCTACCTATTATGTTTTTGAGTAATGTTTTATCTTGTTTGTAATTATTATGCATTTGGTTACAATAGTTATTAGTGTTATGTCTATTTTGACGTATAATATTATTATTAATATTATCAATAATACTCTGTTCAAGAGCAACTTAAAAAGGTCCTAAACTTGATTTATCGTCAAAATGTTTGTTATTATTAAGAGGAAAGACCAAAATATTTTTTAAATATTTTATTAAATGTTTTAATCCTTCCTAACACGTTTGAAATTTTGGTTAAAACTCCTGTTTTTGTGTCAGTAAGGAGGAGGATTAAAGTTTATTATATGAAAAATTTAGCATGTTTTGGCGCCATAAAACACACTGATTTGGAAATTCTTGCAAAAATTAAATAATTTTCGGATTTTAATAAAATGTTCTAGACTTATTCATGGATGAATAAAATTATTTTCGAATTGTTTTTTTTTAGAAAACCTTCTTTAAAATATTTTTTACACTTGTTAGCCAAATCGTAACATTTTTTTCGAGAAATTACAATTTCACAATCTTTAAAAGCAGGATTTCTTTATGGAATCAAAATCATGAACATTTTTGTAAAACAGAAACACAAGTTACCGAAAATCTGTTCTGAATCGTAAAGTAAAAAATACAATAAAACATTATTTCAACAGAAATGCTTTTAAATGTTTTTTTATAAATATGATACAAGGACAATATCGTCTTAAGAAAAAACATTTTTCGATGAATAATTCATTTTTACAAGAACAGTTTTCATTTTTTTCTTTAAATGTCATCAAAATAATTTATTAAATTTTAAATCTTTTAAAATTCTATATTAATTTCACCCTTTTAGATGATATTATTATTAAATAAAATCTATATTTACTAATCATAAATGGAAAAGCTTATTACAAATCATCAATAACAATATTTTAAACTAATTTTGATTCTTTTTGTATGTGTATAAACGTGCTGATTATCATAGATAAAGAAATCCATACGCGACCTTATCCAAAAATAAGACCGATAATTATAGTAAATTTAAAGTTAGAATATATAAAATTCAATAGAACATTAGATTAAAGGGAATATTTTCATAAATTTTGAAGATTACTGAGTACTTAAAAATCATATATAAAAGGATCTCATGTTATTCTTCAATTATTTTTCCGATTAAACCCTCATAGAACAACATTAGTTAAACCATAATGCTTCATCAAGCTGTAAAAGACTTAACAGATTAATTAAACCGCTACCGACATGTTAAAAATGAGATTCTTCGATATTTTAAAATTAAAGGAAATAATATTTGTTTAAAATCATATTAATTATACATCAATTCAGCTAATATTCCTCGAATACCTTTTCAGAAAAGTATATTTTATTTTTGGAAGATTATTTAATAAAAGGAATTACATTCTGATGGCAGGTAGCTAAAATCGCTAATAAAAAAATAAAAATCTAATAGATTACATAAAATATTAAAACTAAAATAAAAGCTTCAAGAAAGATTATCATTTTTAAAAATTCATTTTAAAACTTAGGTATCATGAATCTGTGGAATTACTATATATATATATATATATATATATATATATATATATATATATATATATATATATATATATCCTTTTTTTCAAATGGTAAAAGAATATACAAATTTTCCATATTTGATATTATTCCGGCCGCTTTCGCCGAGTTCTGTAGCCAATATCAAGGATGTTGTTTTAGTATGCCGAGTTTCATGTGTTGTATACTACATATTAGTTTATCTGTGTGGAGATCTGCGAAGGAGTGTATGTCTTTTTCGGCGGTCACAACTGGTTGGCATGGGCTTCACTTCTATTTTTAGAAAACATTTAACACGCCGTCTCCACTGCTAAAAAAGTGTAAAATTGACAGCGGAAAAACGGTATTTAATCAATAATGCTTCCCTCATAATGAGATATCTACGACTATGTGATTTAAGGAGAATTTTTGTGTTATCGAGTAGAATTTTCCTTCTTGTAAATTATGTGTTAATAAAAGAGAGGTGGCACGTAAAGCAGATACTAAAGTAGGTAGTGGTGTGTATGATATAGATAATTGGTTTTTGACAAGCCACACGGTTTTGTAATGGACATTAAAATTGGTAAACAATATAGGTCATCGCTAGTTTTGATTTGGTGGGTTTATTTCGGTTAATCACGACGAGGTTTTCGGTCTTCCATTCTCTATTATGCTTTATGAGCTTGATGTTTATCAGGGGTTAGAGCAGAAATATAGTGTTTAATAATTTTCCTTATACCAAATCGCTCCTGCTTATAGTCATTGTGCATCTGGTTGCAATAAAATATGTTGATGTTTTATAGTATTATATTTTTATTATTGGTATCGTGGAGTTTTTGTAAGAATAATTTTATTTGTTTATCAATGATGTATTTTGAAAAACTAGTGTTGTTTATGTGTTTTAGATCGCAAAGCAATATCTTTTGGGAAGTGGAATTTTTGAAAGTTTGTTATTACTGCTATTTTATAGCTTTCCAGCCACTATATATATATATATATATATATATATATATATATATATAAATTAATTGATTTAATTATAATAATATTAATGCTCTGTAAATTTACATTGAGCACTATTTTGTAAAATAAAAATATCTATAAGAACATATATATATATATACTTGTGTGTGTGTGTGGGCGCGCGCGCGCGAGCTCACTACTTTTCGTAGGTTGAGCACTTTGGAAAGAACTGGAATTTGTCAGCTATTGCTGATTAATGTTAAAAGCTCTTCGCTATAAACTGAGCCCTCTGGTAGTCGACAATGCTTATATATCGTATATAATGCGTTAAAAATCACTTCCTTCGTAGCGTACGCTGATGGCCTAAGTGTGAGTGTCTCCGACTGATGTCGGGTTTCGATACTGGCTTGAAGCAATCGCATGTCTGGCCTCACTGATGATCTGTGTTACAACGAAATAGTCTGTCTGTGGATGAATATATATATATATATATATATATATATATATATATATATATATATATATATATGTGTGTGTGTGTGTGTGTGTGTGTGTGTGTGTGTGTGTGTGTGTGTGTGTGTGTGTGTGTGTGTGTGTGTGTGTGTGTGTTTTCATTTCGAGAGAAACAAAGTGGACCGTAAACGGACAAGAATCGAAGGAGACGGTAGATAAAGATTGCTGATGCATTTAAATTTTTGATGATCGTAGGAAAAGCAAGCAGGAATCCGGAAGAGAGTGGAGAAATACGGGAGAAGAAACTATTTTCCTCAAAATTCCGATTAGAACCAGCAATTTTCAACAGTTAATTTTACTCAATTCTGGTTATAAGATGGAGCCCATTACCAAGCCTCCATAGTGTTGTTATATGACATCCTATTGTTGTGTTCCATCCGGTTATACTGGTACGTCCGCCCAGAGATGAGCCTGAAACAACTTTGTTCGTGTTTACTGATACTACTACCTCTCTGGGTACCTTGGTGTACAAATTCACACGCTTAGGCTCATCATCTGGTTGGTTTGAATTGGATGGGGACATATTGTTATTATTTCCCAGAAGTGGGGGAGTTTCAGATTTTATGATAGTGACTTTTTTATTAATGGGTCAACAATATCCACAAGGAAGTGACAAGAAGGGTGGCACACAGAGCCTTGGCAGCTAACAATCAGCTTGGGCGGAATACGGTCTTTGTGAATTTTACGGAGACCATATATGTGAAGTAACTTGCTATAACGTTGTGACAACTGTCTGTATATCTTAGTTGAGGAGGCGTTCTTGATGAGGTTGAAAATAGGAAAACTTAAAGAATAGTCACATATGCTAGGCTACAAAAATCTCTTAAGCCGACAAATCATGGCCATAACTACAATATGGGAACCAGTAATACAGAAAGCTAGAGAAAATTAACAATAACAAAAATTTGTAAAAAATTTTAATATGAGCTCTGGTAAAAAAACTATTCATTTCAGCTTATAAGTCCCCAAAATTGACTCACTGGTATCTCCTTAGCTCAGTGGATAAAAGCGTTGGTTGCAGTAACCTAAAAAGTGACTTGACCCAAAGAGTTGTACAATACTTGGTCACAACATTGTATCTAGACATTGGTTCTGTTGTAATACCTCGGTCTATCGCGTGGTATGACGTCATAGAACCGCACCTTGAACTTACGACCTGGGAGTTGAGTTACTAAAAGGAATTAATTGAAAATTGACTGAAAACACATGGCACGTAGAATTAGAATACTCTACACCCGTGTACTAAATAAAGGGTACAGTTCGAAAATTTAACCTGAAGAAGGACAGAGAGTACAACACCCGAAACCTCGAGAATGTGGCAATAATGAAGAAGACAACAGTTCGAATGATTTAAATAGTTACAATACCTCATCTCAGAAATATAGGCAATAGATAAATATTATATGTGTATGGAGAAATGTAAACGTCAATTATCTATCTACGTCTGTACTGCTTGTGATATTTTATTAATTAATTTCACAATTAAATTGGTTTTTAACCAACCGATGTTGTTAAAACTTTCAGAATATATTTATAGGGTTATTATGAAAAAATGTTTCTGAACCATATGCATTAGTTAGTATTTGAAGGTACGGTGGAGTAATGGATAGCGGCTCGGATTGAGAAATCAGAGAGCCGACTTCAAATTCCAGTTAGATCCATTACATTCAGTTAGATTTAGTACCCTTGGGAAATGTATGAATCCTCTTCTTCTCCCCCAGCTACGGGTAAATAGCAGGACAGACTCGGTTCTATGGCAACTGGCCTCCCGCAGAAAGAAATGGCAACCTACTGCGAGAAAAATATACCCCGTCAGTCATCGAAAGATACATGATCGCCTAAGCGTGTATCACGCACGTTATGAAGTATTGGAGTTTCGATTCTTTATAGAAACAGTCAATCAAAAGCATTTAAAAGATAAAAGCGGGCAGAGGAAATATCGTCTTGCAAGAAGTACACTTATAGAGCTTACAATGTTGAAAACATACAATCTATCATTATTATTATGGGATTAAAAAATGCTGTAAATAATCACAGTTTTAAACAGTAGAATAACTGACAACATCCATTGTTGAAATATTTGAAGGATATTAAATTTCAAGGAACCCATAGCAATGTATGATTATTATTTTACAATGATGTTCAACCTGTACAGAATCCCAAGAGCCAGACGTAGTAGAGGGTTCCAAAGGACGAGGTAAGGATCACACTTTATGTGGATATGTGAGGAAGATAATGTTTAACCCTAGATTTGAACAGGTTAAGAGTGTAGTGATCGGGAAAGCATATTCTTCGGAGTCGGTGCCACAAAGAAACGGTTCGTCGGAAGAAGCTACTCGAGTGGACCATATATCTCGCCAATGGAATCCGAAGGATATCTGTATTGTTTGCTACAATGTGCCAGACATGGCAGGCTTTAGCCTTGAATGTTAGAACTGGTGAAACGAAAGAATTTTGTATATCTGAACACTTTTATGAAAATAGAGGTAGAGCAGCAAGAGGTTTGTAACATTTTGTCCGTGTGAATGGAAAATTATTCACGGAAACGAGACACTGTTGTAGGAAATTCTCTCATCAAGGTTTTTTTTTAACTATTAACTATTAACGTCCGCGTTCCAAACAATAATAAAGTAAAAATAACGAAAACTTACTTATATCTGCTAAATAAATTATTTAGATTTACAAACATATCGACATGAATTCAAAATAGTAAAAATATGATAGACTTTACTTGAAATAAAGTTTTTGGGTATTTGACAGAAAAATCTGTAGTTTAGAAAAGACTTTTAAGTAATTGGTGCATAGAAAAGGACCTGGTGCGGATAAAAATCTTTTATCGTGAGCTAAGATTCACTGACCGTCTGTTGTTGTTGGAGATGATTCGTTTTAAGGCGCTGACATATGTTTCTGTCAGCACGCAATGTGGAGGAAAGTAAAAGCTATGTAGCCTCGGTGTGGAACCAGTCGAATGTCTGCACTGAAAATCGAAATCTGTGGGTTTCATAAGAAATTATCTCAAATGTATGCTTAAAGTTTTAGTTTTTTTCTGATTGGTCAGTATTTCACATGGTGATGTTAATTTCTAATAGTCTCTTTGATTTAAACTAAACAATGTGTGTTGTGTCGTGAAATTTTGGGGGCATGTTTGTAATATTTATTGCTTATTGAGTAGAAAATAGATTTAGGCGTGTTTAAATGTGGATATGTTATTGTGCCAGAAATAGGGTTTGTTTCCTTTAATTCCCAAGTCAGATTAATAAATATTCAAAAATATTTTATCAATATGTGTCATTCTATTTTAAATTTGGGAGGCCAATTGATATTTTCTGTCTGATTTTGGCGCAATATTTTTGGTTTGTCGAAACTGTTTAACTTCTGTGTCAGTTGAAACTGCATTTCGAATTGTTTTTTTGAAATTAAATCCAAGCCCGTCAGTTTTATTCTATCTATGTAGACAGAGTTTTACTTACCATTTCTAATGATGGTAAAATATGTTTGTTTTTTGCCTACAACTTGAAAAGTCCCTGTTTATGTAGAACAGTATCATCTGTTATTGGGTAGAATATCAAATTTGGGTGTGTTTTAATATGATAGGTTGTGGGAAAGTAACTTTGTTGGAAATAGGGTCTCCTTCACGTTCTACAAAGCAGAGTATTGTCCATCTTGTTAAAAATGCTTTCAAAACAGTAGAAATTATATTGCTCAGATAAATACATAATGAAAATATAACTATAACTGATTATTTAATATCGGCTTGATTGTAAAGAAATACTAACTCAATGTACTTTTAATTTGGTTCCTGGCAAAATTTTCATCAATCATTTATTATCAAGCATTTCTGGAAAGTGTCGCTGGTTGGGCACAAACCTTTACCACGTTATTCAAATCTCTTTGAAAGCAGTTCCGTATTCTGTTTTGTATTCTTTGTCTAACCTTCCTCAAAGACCACTGGGGTGAAGTAAAATTGACGCAAGTAGGCTCGACAAAAATAGTTTAGTTTTCTCTGATTGGTCAATATTTCTCATGGCGTTGTTAATTTTTAACCAATATGCACTTTGATTTAAACAGTGTGCTGTATTGTGGAATATATGTGCGCGATATGAGAACAAAAAAAATAGCATTATATTTACGATGCAATAAGAACTGGTGTATATAATATTCAAACAGTAGACATTATATTACTCAGATAAAAACATAATAGAAATATATGCAGAACTGATTATTTAGCTCAAAGAATAACATAGGGTTTCATATATATATATAATTTTTAAAACAGATTTTAAATGCTTCTCTTATTAAAAGAGAAAACAATTTACTACGTTGTTTACTGTAATTTATTCTACCTTGTAGCACTTAAGAAATTTTGTATTTTTGTTATGTCGCCTAAACCCTGCCTTGCTATCCTTTTACACAAGCTCACTAGGTAGGTCATACGGAAGAGGAGGAGGAGGAGAGTCGTAATGTAAAATATTATTAATTATAAAGACTTGAAGAAAAAGAAAAGAAAAAGAAAAGCAGGGTGGGGTAGGCAAACGACATCCTAAAACTGGAAGCAAAAAGTTTGATGAAACGGAAGCAGAAAAAGTGAAGATCTAAATGGATCGAAAGTGTAACGCAATCTAAAAGAAAAAAGATCAGAAAAAAAAAGAAAAAAAAAAGAAAAAAAAAGCGGAAGACGTAAAATCGCACCTGGTAGAAATGGATAAAATGAACAAAATAGGCGGCGGTGGAAGATGAAAAAAAAAGTTAGAAAATTAATTAAAATATTAATCGGAGATGTAAAATTAATTAAATAAATAAAAGACATATCCAAATAAAAAAAAATAAAGTTTCTTTCTAATTTAATATTAAATAAATGATTCAAAATTAATTACATGGATAAGCTTAATAAATGTTTTCTTATAATTATTTATGTAATTTTCGAGGATGGGGAGAAAATTGCTCCTTCAAACTGTCTTCTGATTAATCTGTCCAAACATCAGTATTTTATTAAACCCCACCTTGGAGGAACTGATAACCATTCATGATATCCTCGTATATAGAAAGTCTTGTCTGTCTAAAAAGTGTGTAAGTATTCGTTGGCTGAGAGAATTTTATATTGAACTGGAATTGCCAGGTTGCAGTGTCTTTCTGATTAGAATGAAGCAGCTTTCCAAGATTATTTTTAATACTATGCCCATTCAGGTTGCAGAAGATCATAACACTTCATAGATTAATACCTCTGAATTACGATCCTTTCTTGAGAAAGATAGTTGAACAGATTCTCGTTAGAGAAGTTCACGGTTTGGAATTCAATGTTTTCATTCTATTTGCCTGGTATTATCCAAGTCTATAGAGCCCTGTATACTCTGCTATTTAGCCCATATATGTTGGGGATGGATGCATATAATTTCTAAAAGCCTTTATGCGAAATTGAACGCAAGAGACTAGCACGTCATATGAAATTTGTTTCCCGAGTCTATTTTCAACGAAATATATTCGTTACAATACTGGCATACACGTTGATTATGAAACCGATAAGACCGAATCCGTGAAAGAGAAGCATAAAAGGGTAATAGTGAAAAATGCGTATTTAAAAGTACACATCTACACATACATATTTATAATAATGGGAACCTATAAAAGTTCATGTAGTCATTGTAATTTTACACAATAATTTGACTTCCTTGACATTCAATAGGTATCTTAAATGGTGGTTGCCCATTAACCATTTTAGTATGAGATACTGGACAATTTCCTTGCAGATGAAGAAAGGGCTTGAGTAAACAAAAAATGCGCTTCTACAGAATACCATGAACGGAACATGTGATAGAAAGAGAGTGGGAGATACAGATAGATATGAACAAATGCAGATAGAGAGATATGAACAGATAGATAGATAGATAGATAGATCGATAGATAGATAGATAGATAGATAGAAATGAAATCGACAGATACAAAGACAAACCAGAATGGAATATATATATATATATATATATATATATATATATATATATATATATATATATATATATATATAGATAGATAGATAGATAAATCGACAGATACAAAGTAATAAATATATATATATATATATATATATATATATATAGATAGATTGATAGATAGATAGATAGTATTAAAATTGCTGGGTTTTTTGGGTTTTTTTTCGGTAGCTTACTTGTGGACAGGCATTTTAGGCAGACAGGTTTTTGTGTTAAAGTGCTCGATTTCAAAAGGTAAGGAGAGAGAGTTAATAGGATTCATGAGGAGAAACGTGGCACTTAATTGGGTGG
This sequence comes from Acanthosepion pharaonis, assembly GCA_903632075.3. Classification (NCBI taxonomy): domain Eukaryota; kingdom Metazoa; phylum Mollusca; class Cephalopoda; order Sepiida; family Sepiidae; genus Acanthosepion; species Acanthosepion pharaonis. Next base: position 321,477 of record CAHIKZ030004700.1, on the reverse strand, counting down.
GATTATTTCAGTCATGCCGACTTCGAAGTTTCGTGAGCTACTGGAATAGCCCTGAAGAGTGAAGGCATTCATTGCAACAATGCGCTAATGCGCTCACGAAACTTCGAAGTCGGCATGACTTAAATAACCCTACTAACTAACTACATTGACAAGTTTCTCCACATTAATTTTATATATATATAAACAGGTTAATATATATATATATATATATATATATATATATATACGAACCGAGAGAAGTAGATAGATTGTGATAGGCATAGATACATTGAGATAGATAGATAGATAGATAATTGGAGTCAGATCGACGTATATATACAGACACAAATAGATAGATTCATATAAAATGGATATAGGTAGATAGATATAAACAAATGTACATAGGTATGTATATAGATGGACAGACATACATAGCTAGATAGGCTGCGATGAAATAGACAGAAGATATTGATTTCGACATATATATATATATATATATATATATATATATATATATATATATATATATATATATATATATATCAACAATATTACCTTCCATAACCATAAATACAAATTCGCTAAAAACTTAGACACGTTGGTCAGGAATAAACAAATCACTGATAAGTTGAAAATCAGTAATAGGGTGACAAAACTTTCTACTACGGAGGTTTAATGATTACCAATATAATATAATCCTAAATTTTCGCGTAATGAAAATCCCAGAAATGTTAAATTGTATATAGGTAGCACTAATAATGCTTTAAAAATCGGATCTTTAACTGTCTCACTTCTTTAACTAATGCTAACAAACGCAATATAACTTTACTTTCTAAGTATTTTTGGAAATTGAAAGAAAACAAGACACCTAAAGTTACATGGAAGAGCCTCAAATAAGCTGGAACTTGTAGAACTTTATATGAAACATGTTTTCCATGTCTACAGGAGAAAATGATGATAAACTTTTGAACAGCGTTCAATTATTAATTCAGAGGTTTGAAACTACCATGAATTGTAGGCACATTAACCTTACAATCTTGTTAAACTTTTAAACTTAATATTTACTTCTCTTATGTTATACTAACTTCATATAAACATTTTAATATTATCCTTACTAATTTATCTTAAATTAAGGTGGTAAATATATATATTACTCGTAATAATGTTTGTTGTAGATAGGTTTATACTTATATTACGAGTTATAATGATTAGTAATGGTTTTACATTTATAAAATACGTATAAATATTTTAACATTTATATTTTATTTATTTTTAATTTTTAATGTAAGCTTTTGTATAGTTAATTTGTTATTTTGTATGCCTATTTTTTTAATTCTTAAAGTGCTTTTTATCAACATACTATGTTCAATTCTGTTAAATTATATGTTGATTTCTTTCAAAACGCCAAACAAATTTAACTGATACATTGTATCACAAATATTCTCTGTTGCAATCATATCTGGTGAGATTTTGAATCTTTCTCTTTGACTCTCAATGTTAACGTTTTTCATTCGCAGAATTGTTATCAACAACTTCTCTTGTCTTCCTTTCTTCTTTTCCTTTTCTTTTTTTCCTTTTTTTCCCCTTTTCTTTTTATTAGTTAATTTTGATATATTACCCCTCTTCGTTTTTCTGTTCTTTCCTTTCCCTTCCTTTTCTTCGGAGAAGGGATGTTTTTTATGCTTTTCTTTTAACTCTCTCTATTTCTCATTCTTCTTTATTTTTCTCTTTTATTGATTTCTTGTCCTCTTCTTTTTTCGGATTTAACCTGTGGAAATTTTTATACATTTCTTTCTTTTCCTTTTATTTATCTCCTAAAATTTTAAAAATGTAAAAAGAGGTGATGTTTCATAAGTAGCATTTTTAAATAAAATCGTTTATAACCACCTTTATTCACCACCTGATTGCTATTAATCATGACGGTCGTCTTCGAGTATAGAGTCCAGAGTTTAGCAGTGAATATTTCGAAGAAGTAAGAAAGCGTTGTTCAGGTTAGCAGTGGATATTTCGATAAAAAGTAGCAGAGCATAGTTCGTCCTTCTGGTTCTCTTCGCCTGACAAGCTGGACTGGACATTCGGGTAGAGTAGACAAAATGGCTGCCTTTATACACGACGGATTGAATATGCTACGTCTTATGATTGGTTAACCTTCTATTGTTAGCCTATAAAGCGAGTCAAGGCATTTGGACTAACTCACTAGTTATTTATATATACATATGCACAAAAAACTGTAACACTGATGAAGTGCTTATATTGGGCATCGAAACAAGTATGAATCGTTGTAGTGATTACTTGTTTCTTCGGATGTAATAAATTATAATATATATATATATATATATATATATATATATATATATATTGTGGTATACATATATACATTGAGATGAGATAGATAAAGAGATAGATAAATGGAGTGAGACTGACATATATATATATATATATATATATATATATATATATATATATATATATATATATATATATATATAGTTCGACATCTATATAAACAGACACAAATAGATAGATTGATATAAAATGGAGATAGACAGGAAGATAGGCAGATATAAGCAAATGGAGATAGATAGATAGACTGAGATGAAATAGAAAGAAAAAGAAATTGAATTTGACAAATATATATATATATATATATAGTTTGACATCTTCATGAACAGACATAGATAGATAGATAGATAGATAGATAGATAGATAGATAGGTAATGTATAGACTTATATAGTTAGATAATTATAGACTGAGATAGATAGATAGATAGATAGATAGATAGATAGATAGATAGATAGATAGATAGTGTAATGAGGTCCTCCCCTTTTTCATATAAGTGGACTCGACCAGAGTTTCACTTGGACTGCTGCCGTTAAATACCCAGACTGAGATTGTGATTGAGTTGGAGGTAGAGTAATAATGTGAGGTAACCGCTTGTAGAAGTCAGTTACAAGCACGTAGACTCTAAGGAAGTCCTACTTCGAGACTATATATATATATATATATATATATATATATATATATATATATATATATATATATATATATTGCTACTAACCGCGTTCCTGGATTTACTAACAGTATTACCCATTGTATTATTGTGTAAATGCATTTAATTTCTTATCTTGGAGACTGAATTTCATCTCAGAATCTACAACAAATAGATAGATAGATAGATAGATAGATAGATAGATAGATAGATTACTCTCCTATACACTTGCTATTGCAAGAAGTTCACTCCCTCCTGACTACCTTTGTATAGTGTTCCTCGTCTTTAACGTGCTAAATTGTAAGATGTGTGGAACTATGTACAGATCTAAGCAGATTCTCATCGCTACACAATTTTCCGTGTACGTCCATAATTTAAGCTTATCTAAAGATGTGTTTTCATAAACGTATACATGTAGAAATAATAGTTATTATGTAGAGGTCTATTTAATCACAAGCCTTTATACAAATATATAAACAGCTTATGGCCGGCAATTATAAATAGACACGTGTCCAATGTCTGCACATGCGCATACACATCCAGTTCAACGTGAAGAATCATGAGCACTTCTGAAAACATTTACAAAAAAAAAAAGAAGCCTTTTTTAAAAAAATAATTTTCTTTTGATTCGCTGAAAAATATTTGTAAATTTCGGGGTTTATATTCAACAACAGTTTTATTGTTCCTTGTTCTTTTGTGAGAAAACCACTTATTTCATTTCAATTATATAAACAATTAAGATGATCAAAAAAAAATGCGCTCTGTTTCAGGTAAACAAACAGGATATTTCAAGCTTAAAGTGTGTTTTGCCGAAGAGAAGAGAGTCGATTTCAAAGGGCGCAAAACACGAATGTTTATCCACAAAAAAAAGTAAAAAAAACAATAGGTTTCAACTACTTAAAAAGGAATTTCGCTCTTGACTGTCTGTCTGTCTCTCTCTCTCTCTCTCTCTTTCCATTTCTCTCTCTTTCTCTCTCTCTCTCTCTCTCTCTCTCTCTCTCTCACTCGCTCTCTCAATAGATAAGTAGATAGATAGAAAGAGCGTGGACATATAATTTAACACTATATGCTGACTAGAATGTTAACGTCTAAAGTGATCATCAGATCATGTGTTGCTCCTCTTTGTTTCAAGTTAAAGTATGTTTTTCCTATAAAAGTTGATTTTAAAGGGCACGAAACAGGAATGTTTATCCACAAAAAACAAAAAAACATAAACAGAATAGATGTAAATCACTTACAAAGGAATTACGCTTTTGATTCTCTCTCGCTCATTCATTCACTTAAAATCTCAATCTATCTATCTATATCTATATCTATATCTATGCACACACACACACACACACACATATATATATATATATATATATATATATATATATATATATATAACAGCAAACTTGTCCAAATCGAGTAAAAGCACAATTGTCCATTTGGTAAATAAAGCTTTGAGCCGTTGTATCTTAGAAATGATTAAAGATAAATTACTGGAATTCTCCGAGGTTTTATAACACTATTGGACTCTACGTTAAACAATAAAATGTATAGTTACTCTCAATCATAACAGAAGAACCGTGATGAAATCGATAATAAAGCAAAATGACATTTCCATCATTAATTAATCATAGTTAAGCATCAGAAGCTCATAAAGGATTAAGTTCATATATATATATATATATATATATATATATATATATATATATATATATATTACCCAGTATCAATTTCCAAGATATTGAAGATGATCTTCGCTCTTTCTAACCTTCTACCTTTCTGTCATGGAGTAATACGTTTTACGTATGATTTCATTTTCAAAGAGAGTATAAATGTTGGTACCATTACTGAATGACAGAAGGAACGTTTTTCTCTCAACTTTGATCATTTGGGAAGACAGTGGGGCTGACACAACACTATTTTAAACTGTTCTCCTTCTAACTGAATAGCTAAAGGTGGTTTTTTCAGTGAATCTTACGTCAAATGGTGTCAAGATGGTTAAACGACTTTTCCGAATACCAGGAAAAATGAAACAATTAGTTTAGTTTTTGTGTGATGGACAATTATTCTGTAACACGATTTGCTAATTTTATTGTTATATATATATATATATATATATATATATATATATATATATATATATATATATATATATATATATATATATATATATATACATATATATATATATATATATGTACACATACACATATATATATATATATATATATATATATATATATATATATATATATATATATATATATTTATATATATATATATATATATATATATATATTTATATGAGACACAGCATTTTAACAGTTTCAATGAACTTCAAATCCCTTGTTACTCCTTTTTTTGTAGGCTATCTATATATGCCATTGACAAGTGAGGATATGGTTAACATTTTTTTTTACTTATTTTTCTATCTAATACTTTTAAATTATTTATCGCCTTGACTTTCTGTTTCCTAATTTTGTTTCTTTTTATATTATTTTATTACATTTTTTTTTGTTTGTATGCTTAGTTTTCTTTTCTTTTTTGTCTTTTACCTTCTTTCTTTATTCTCTTTTTATGTATACTTTCTTCGTTCTTATTGTTGTATTTGTTTAAGTCAAATTTATTACTTTTAGACTATATACATTGTTGTTGCTTTGTCATTGGAGCCGTGATCGGTAGTAGGGTAATAGTAATTTATTTTCATGTCTACATTTTCCAATCTTTATTACTAATTACAATCTTTATTACTATATTTACTAATCTTTATCAATTTTTATTATTTTATATTTTTGGGGAAAGTTGATTAGTTGTGTTTTTTTCTCTATGAAAATTTTGCATTTATTTTGGTGTTTTGCAAGCAGGTGTTATTATTTTCCTTGTTATTTTTGGTGTGTGTGTGTTTTTTTTTTTTCATATTTTTATTGTTTCGCATGTGATATCAGTATTTTTTTAAATGATGGTTTGTGTAAGTAGCTTCTCGAGAATGATATTAGTTAATCCTCTTCCCTTTTTGTCGCATCATCGTTTATATCTTTTTGTGCATGATGATGGAATGGAACGACAATAAGCAACGGCTAATGTAGCCAGTTTTCATAGTCAAATTGCTTGAAATCTTAGATTGCCTAAACGAATATATATGTGGGGGTAGTGCTAGGTTGTTATGTGATAGTCATCCCCTTCTATGGCCGTGGATGCTGACCAGTCTCCGTAAACTGGAGGCAACAGAAACGTGTTTCTGAAGAAGGACACTGAGAATGCCAAGGAGTCAACAACGAAGATGTCTTAAAAAATGCCGACAGAAAGAACAATTATACTCTGAAAGAGATGAATTTGGGCTATTTAGAATTGGACGGCAATAAGGAAGGGTTAATGTAGTCAGTTTTCATAGTCAAATTGCTTGAAATCTTAGAATATATGTGGGGGTAGTTATGTGCGTGTGTCTGTCTGTATTTGTGTATGAGTGTAAGAGAAGGGCTCCATTATCTGCTTTTACGTCAGTGTTTATTAGGATGATATTGACCAGATGCTATGACGAGACGATATTCTCTCAGTCTCATGTGGAAGCATTTCTACACGCACATGAAAATATATTTCTTATAACAACCTTAAAAGCCTATATCTACACTAACCTGTTTTTTCACGAGCCTAGATGTTTTCAATTCCTCTCCGCTGATCGAACTCGGTTTGAACTCGCAACAACTGACTACAACGCCTTATAGATGAACGATTACGAATATATATTTTTAATCACGTCACACTAAGCAAGTGAATGAAGCCACTAAGACACAAGTGGTCACTGAGTTTGAAATAATATAAGAACAAGAAAAAATATTATTCAGAGGAGGGAACAATTAAAGGAACAGGAATTTTGAAGACAGATGATAACGATTAGCATTTCGTTTCAATTTGTAAAGATCAAATTTGACTGGAAAGTAAGAAGCCGGAATAGAGTTCCACAAGTAAGAAGTGCGAGGGAATAAACGGTTAGCAGAGATCTTACGGTTACGTCTAGCCATTTCAACTCTAAAAGGATGAGACCTAGCTGTCAGTCTAGTACTACCCTTGAATTTATAAAGTCACTTTACCAAATTACTATGAAAATATTTATACAAAAGTGCATGAAACTAGATTAAGGCCGTGGGAAATTGTGTGAAATTGAGATGACAGGTCATGACCAATAACATGGTATATTTGAAAAATCTCTGAATACGTATGATAAGCACCAAACCAGATATGACAGAAATATTTCATGCATGGACGAATGGTAGATTTATAAGGGTGTAAGATAGATTCTGGAGAGATAATTTTTCTGGCACGACGCAGTGAACAAAATTTCCAAGCAGACAGATCAATTGATTTAATATAACTTTGTACGCTGTCAATCTTTATTAAAACGCATATATTTAGCAATAAAAAATATTTACAGCCAGGATAACCGCCTAGCAAATTTATTTTCGGCGCTGGGAGTTGGGATCGGCGAGTCGAAGACAAATTCCGATCGAGGCTGTTCATTTTGGCAACCTTGGGAAAAGAATCTATTCCTCGTTCCCATCGAAATATTAGCACTATGTCCTGATCGAAGACAGGTCATAGTGCTAAGCTGAGTCCGATTTTGGAGAGACACATCTTGTACACATTCAAAGAAGAAATTGCGCCTCGTTACATGTCTTGTTACCAACTGCTCACTGTTAAGCACATCTTAACAAACTGCAAAGAATACAAGAAAACGCGCAACGAATATTATGATGTACACAACCTTACTATGCTTTTCAAAAATAGATCTGATTCTCAGTACTTATATAAGAAAGCATAATAAATTTAAATTTTATTATCTATAAACTAGGGGTCTCCACTAATTCGCAATGCCTAAAGTTTAAAATGATTTTTTAAAATGAAAAATATCCTTGAAGCTTTCGTTTTAGCTTTAATTGATACCTAAAGGATTAAATTTACCACTTCCATTAAGCAAAATACTCTGGTGTTTTTCAAAGTGAAATTATATTGATTGGGATCGATTTTTCTTTTACTAAAATAGCTGATTAGTGGCCTTTTTTAGTCGGCTTTCATCGCATTGTAATTCTCTGTATTAAAAAGTCTTCTAAAAATAAAATATACTATTCTGAAACTTTATTTGAGGAATATTAGCTAACTTAAAGCATAATTAATCTGATTTTAAAGAAATATTATTTACTTTAAATTTAAAACACCGGAGAAATGAATTTTTTATGCAAATAGTAACAGTATTTTTAAATGTCAGTAGCTATGTTTTTGTGTTTGACGAGACGATGATATATTGATTATTGTGCTACGGAGACTTTATCGTTAACGTATAATTTAAGAAAATGACGTAAACAACTTTTTATATAATTTTTAAGTACTCAGTAATCTAAAAATGATGGTAAATATTCTCCGTAATCTAATTTTAGGAATGTTAATTTTAAATTTACTATAGTCATCACTCTTACTTTCTGATAATGTTGTGCATTGTCGACCATACTTAAAAAATGGAAACAATACATAATATTGTATATATATATAAAAAAAATTAAAAATTATTTTAAAAATCTTGGTGCATAATGATTAAACTTTTAAAATTTGATTAGTAAATATAGTTTTTACTTAATAATATCATCTAACACAATCCCGGTCTGTCGGCTGGGGATTCAGAACACGCCGACTACCCACCCACCCCTACACACACACACACACACACACACACACACACACACACACACACACACACACTGATGAGGCGTTCTGGGTATGACGATAGACTACATCCGCGTCCTGAGGTTTTGAGGAGCGTGGAAGCACCTCTTAATTGCTGGTGTTCCCAAATCCACCCTGACTATGAAAGTGTAAAAAATAAGTTTTAATACAAGAAAGACCATTTGGGAAAGAATTATTACCAGCATACATTATTACCAACAATATATTTTTGGAAAAAGAATATTGCCAGCAATACATTTTTGAAAAAAAATATTCCCAGTACTAAAAATCTTGTCGGCATTAAATAACCCATTGAGGTGTTGATATGAAATTGATATTGAAAAAAAATTACCAGCAATATATTTTTGAAAAAAAATACCAGCAATATATTTTTGATTAAAAAAAATATTACCAGTAATAAATTTTTGATAAAAAAATTTATTACCAGTAATAATAAATCTTGTCGGCATTTCTGACTTTTTTATGCAAAACTTACTTCGTTTTTTTTTCTCCATGTTTTCTTAAATTTTATTATCAATAGGGAATTGAGGTGTTGACATGCCGTGAAACAAACCCAGCCAAATCTAACCTAACGCAACAGAAGTAATGCCAAAATTTAAAAGATTTGAAACTTTACAATAATGATTAAAAAAAAATAATGATAATATTCTCGTAAAAATTAATTGAATTCAACTGAATTTCTCGGAGTCTTATGAAATTAAGTAAGTGGGGGGGGACATATGTAATATGACTTATTCGCAACTTAATGAAATTATTTTCAAAATTTCATTAAGGTGCGAATATGTCCTGGAAGTTTCATTAAAATCCAACTCTTATTTAATTTTTGCAAGAATTTCCAAGTGAATTAGTCTTTTTTAAAGCAAACAAGCGCTAAAACATCAATAGTATATACCACTGCAAAATCACAACAACAAAAAAACACGATGTTTAACAAAAATTTTAATCATGCTTGCAAGAATTAAAAAATATATATATATATATATATATATATATATATATAACACAAGTTTAATCTGAATGTAAAAATTCCCTACAAAATATCTCTAGTTAAAGCCATGAAATTGCGTACAGAATATTTGGATTTCCGCATTGAGTGAGTCATGGAGTTTGTCATGCAGCTGAACAAAATCAAACAAACAACCGTTTCGGCATTATTGACTGATAGTATTTAATTTTCCGGTAAAATAACCAATCAATCATTCATTTCTCGTTCCTATAGTTATAAGTTAAATAGTAGGGAAAACTAAACTAAATTCTAGAAATAGGGTATTGCATTCGAAACCGGGTTGTTGAGGGGCAAAAATCAACTGAGGACTGAAATCACAGCATTACCACATCGTGTTGAAGTAGTGACCCGAGGACTTATAGGGAATCTATAGGTTCAGCCCCACCAATCATTTAAAGTCACCTATCACCAAGTCTTTGTTTTTGTTACATAAGGAAATAATCGTTGTGCAGTATCGCTAGGTTACTTTCATTATTTGACTAAAAATGCTTCCTGAACACTGCGCTTTCGCTGACTATGGCAAAAGAGAAAAAGGTTCTTTTACTAATATTTCTGCGTAAATATGGATTTTACCGCGACGTTTGCAATCAAATTACTGAATATTTCTTGAACGTCGAATTGGCTGACAAACAACTTGATATTAAATTTGAATCTCCTGACATTTTTATTCAATATCAAATCGAGAAGCAATTAGATTCGCCTTCTATATTTACACATCTTTAGAACGACATTTGCAAAATTTTGATAACAGAATAAAAATCTAAATTTCCTGTAACACTGAAGTGGATCAAATTTTAAATCATTTTCTTTATTGATCCCGATTGAAAACGCCAAAAATAGCGGAAAGAAAACACGTCTGATCTTGGAAAGATTTAATAAGATTTCTTTTTATTTTTGTTTTAATTAACAGCAGAGCCAGTGCAAGGGTTTCATGCCTCTCCAGAATCTATGATACGGGGGCGGGGGACACTCTACTATATCCCAATGATAATAAGACTGTATTCATATAAAATACACATTTTATTATAACTTAATTATATACAATAATGGATTATTAAAAGAATAATTCAACCAGAAAAATTGAAGATAAATATAATGTATCTTAATTCAAATTAGAGATATGTTATAATCGATCATTATATCTTAAATAAGTCAATAATGTTTTATGGCAATTTTTAAAATCAACTTGAGATTTTTCGTGTTAAAAAGTTGGAGAACTTTAACAGTGAAATAAAATAGTGAATTTTATATCGTGTTTTTCGAGGCTTAGCATGAGCGAAATAAATTCACGGATTTGAACACAAAAATAAGGCCCCAGAATGACTTCAAAATCTGCGGAGAATGTTCATAGTCAGTTGTGCTTACTTTACTTTGTAACATATATAAATGTAGGAAAGGAAAAAAAGGAAATGCTGATAAGATAGCGAAGGTCACAAAGCACGGACCGACACCCTCAATGAGGCTTGCACCGCAACGTTTGGCGTATATTACGCACCGACCGTGATTATCAGTTTCCTTCTCTCGCCTTTGTATCTGTGAACATATGTGTGTATGTCTGCCCGTTTGTGAACAAAGGACACGTGGCACAGTGGATAAAGGCTTTAGTTAGATCCAGTGACAGGACCCAAAGAATGTGAGTTCAATACCCGGTTAAGGCGGTGAAGAACCTGGAGATAACTGATAACTGACATCCATTAGACATGGCACATGGAACTAGAACAGTCTACCCCAGCGAGCGAAATAAAGGGTTCAATTCGACTTTCCAACCAACTGAAGAAGGCCCGAGCATACAACGTCCGTCCGAAACGTTGCGATAAATATGGAAACAAAGATGAGGATGATAGTCCGAACAATGTAAATAGTGTACATGATACCTCATTTCAGAAATATAGGCAGATGATGATGATGCTGATGGTGCTGATTTGATTGATCTAAAACGCAGCAACTATTGCCGAATATTACATTAGTGAGAAGTTCCACTCGAACAGCTTTTTCTCGCGAATGACTGCTCTGTGGAGCCGACTTCAAAGAGGATGTTTCTCTGATCACTACAATATTAACCTGTTCAAATCTAGGGTTAACCTCTACTTCGAGTGGCTCTCGGGGCTTTTACAGAGCCAAACTTACTTTAAAAAAAAGTGAAAAAGTATTTAAAGAACAAAGCCCGACATGCATTTGTTTTATAATAACAAGACAAAGTGATGGATGTGAATTTTTTGTTACCACTTCTTAATTAAGAAACAACAGCTACTAAAAATAAAATTAAATGGACAAAGATATTCGCTGGATATGGGCGGTGCTTGTTAGAACTGTTTTGGGGATTTGATGGAGAGATGGTACACCAAATATTTTCTTGATTGTCGTTGAGCTCAAAGTTCCAACCACAACAGAAGCAGTTACAGTTTTTAAATACCAAAATATCTCTCTCTCTCTCTCTATATATATATATATATATATATATATATATATATATATATGTGTGTGTGTGTGTGTGTGTGTGTGTGTGTGTTTCTTTGTATTTGCTTATTTTTTTCAAAAACCTTCGCAGAGTTGTTTTTTGTCACTTTCTTTTCTGTCTTTAATCTTCTTCTTCTTCTTCTTATTCTTATTCTTCTTCTTATTATTATTATTATTATTATTTCTAGATTCTTTTTCCTTCTTTCTTTTTTGCTTTTTTTTTCTACTTTATACTCTTTTGATATTCTTACAGTTTTACGCTTGCTATAGTCTTTCCTAGTTTTCTTTTTTAAATTGTTTCCTTCTTTCTTTCCTTCACGCTTCTTCTAATTCCGCTTTCTTTTTTCGTTTCTATTTTTCTTATTAAATCCTTTTTCTTTCTTTCTTTCTTTCTTTCATTCATTCTTTCTATTTTTTTCTCTTTCTTACCATGTCAGTCTTTCTTTTATCTTCTGATACCTTGTTGTCATTTTTCGTGCTTCTGCTGGCCATCAAAATATTTCTACCTATTTCTTTTCTTTCTCTGACTTTTTATGCAAAACTCTATTCGTTTTTTTTTCTCCACGTTTTCTTAAATTTTATTATCAATAGGGAATTATCTTTATGTGCTTACGATATATTTACTATTGGCAAAGACATTTACGAAAATAAAGGTTTGACTGTCGCATAAATATATCACATATATCTGCAGGCATTCCTCATACCTCTTTCTATTTTACGATATTCAACTCGTCGACTGTGTCTTCCGAAACGTTGCCACATAACAAGTAAATATTTACCAACTTAAATATAAATGACAAATATTTACCTATGCTACACAATAGTTACAGACATTCTCTCTTTCACTGTCTGTCCATCTGTCTGTCTCTCTCACTATATATATATATATATATATATATATATACACACACACACACACACACACACACATATATATATATATATATATATATATATATATATATATATATATATAAAGAAAAAGACAATGATAAAACTATATGTAGTTTTAGTCGACGCGTTTCTTCCACTGAGGACTTTTTCAAGGCAAAAAAACGAAATGAATTTATTTGAATAAAGTATCTATAAACAAAAAACAAAATATTGTTAGTTACTAGAAGAATTTAGAAACTCTCATATATATTCACTGGGTCAACTGAAAAATTACGTTGTATACTTTTAATCTTTGAAGAGAATTTTTCATATGTAGAAATATTTTTTGGATTGTTGTGAAAACGGATTCAACAGTTTTCTTTTGATTTCTGGATATATTTGTTGTTCTATGTTGGCTTGGGAGAGAATTGATTCTGTTAAGAATGGTGAGATTGGGAAAAAAAACCGTGTCGAAGATATTTGGATAATATTCAATGGCGGCACTCTCTAGGATTTTCCTTCTGAGTGAAAAATCTTTTTATTTTATGAGTGAAGCATTTGATCTGATTATATCCATTAATTATTTTATAATATTGTTTGTTATTTTTTTTACTTTTATTTATTATTGATTACTTTGTTATTTGTTGTCGGTTTAGAAAAGTTCGTAACATACACAAATGAATTTACTGAAACCGCTGGACCTTCATCATCAGAAAAGGCAGCAAGGCTTCCAACACCAAAGTTTGCACTACACTGTAACTCGTTCGCTATGTGGAGGTCTTATATGAAACATTTTGAGACTGTGTGCCGCGTAGTAGTCGTAATACTGCTTATTAATACATCCAGACAGAGGAAGTTGGGCGTCGCAACTTTTAAAGAAAACATCATTTGCTGGTACATTCAGAAATATATAGCTACTCGAGGGGTGCTATAAAAATGGCGAAATATTTGTTCCAGGTAACATTACTACCTGCCTAACTTTATGAACACCGTTTGAACAACCGTGTAAAATTTGGCAGACTTCATTGCTGCACCTGTTGCAAAACAATAATTGAATCTTACAAATGTGCAAAAACTTGCACACTAATGGCAGATGCATAAAGTAAGAATTGAACAGTAAAGGTTGTAAGTTTTATATCCAGTCCAAGAACAATCATATGTACCTCGATATGAATTTCAAGAATTGGTAATTTGATAATATGTAAATATTTTCAATAATAAATAGTGCAGCTTAGATGTGGCACAAGGTCAAAATTTTGGGATACCCAGCGAGGATCGAATTCGTTACTCAGTCATAATTTTTCTAGCGAAACAAGAGTGCTAACCATTACACCACATCTAGGCTCCTTTTAAACAATAAATAATGATAGGATTAAAAAAAAAAAACGTCAAAAATTATACGAACGTTGCTTAACATATCAAATGCAGGTGAAACCTGCTTAATCAATGAAAATCAAGCAACACAAAAATAAAAAAAAACTGGCGGAATTTCTTCTTTTTTTCTTCATATCTCATTATCTGATGAAGCTTTACTGAAAGTGAAACATGTTAGATTGATAAATGATATTTGTTTTTTTATCTTATCGTTCTGTCGGATTCTAAATCCATATTTGATTTGTATTTGATCCCAATTCTTAATAAATAATATAGGAAAATCGGATTTCATTTTTATTTTAGTATTTTTGTATATCATACTTTCTGGAATGTTATTCACGACGACATATTTTTTAATTACTCGAGTGGAACAGGGTGCAGTGTAAAAATGTATGACAGCTAAGATGTTTACAGCAGTGACAACGGAGACGACAATCACATTGATGACGTCAATATTAAGCAAAAGAAAAGTGAGTGGAAGAAGAGGAAGTGAGGAAGGAGAATGTTTCCAACAGAAGAGGACACGGAGACGAAAGTGATGAAGAGACGAAGAGAATAGTGCTTCGAACTAAATTTAATTGTAAGAGGAAGAAGAGAGGGGGTCGAAACGGGGGGAAATGAGGAAATTATTCTTAGAAATATATGTGATGCGAAGAAGAAGAAGAAGAAGGAGTCGAAAGAGGAGGAGGTTACGAAGAAGATTATATTGAATAATATTTAATTGTATGGAGGAGAAGAACAAGAGAGGGTTCGAAAGGGTGAAGAAAAGAAGAATGATTCTTTGAATAATTCGTAATACTAAAAAGAGGAAGAATCATAAAGAAGAAAAGAGGGTATGGAAATAAGAGGAAGTAATGAAAAAGAATGATACCAATAATATGTGATGCTTAGAAGAAGAAGAAGAAGAAGAAGAAGAAGAAGAAGAAGAAAGAGGGGGTGAAAAGAAGAGGAAGCAATGAAGAATAATGCTTTGAATAATACTCAATAGCAAGAAGAGGAGACAAAAGGAGACAAAAGGAGGAAATGAAGAAGAATGAAGAAGAATAATGTGAAGAAGAAAGAGCTTAAGAAGAAGAAGAAGAAGAAGAAGAAGAAGAAGAAGAAGAAGAAGAAGAAGAAAAGAAGGTGAAAGAGAAGAGGAAGCAATGAAGAATAATGCTTTGAATAATACCAAATAGCAAGAAGAGAGGAGAGACAAAAAGGAGGAATGGTGAAGAAGAATGATACCAATAATATGTTATGCTTAGAAGAAGAAGAAGAAGAAGAAGAAGAAGAAGAAGAAGAAGAAAGAGGGGGGAGAAAAAAGAAGAAAAGAAGAAAATGAAGAATAATGCTTTTGAATAATACAAAAGGAGGAAATGTTGAAGAAGAATGTTTCAACAGCAAGAAGAGAAGGGAGACAAAAGGAAGAAAAATGGTGAAGAAGAATGTTTCCAATAATGTTGAATAATAATTAGAAGAAGAAGAAGAAGAAGAAGAAGAAGAAGAAGAAGAAGAAAAGAGGGGTGAAAAAGAAGAGGAAGAAGGGAATGAAGAATAATGCTTTGAATAAATAGCAAGAAGAGAGGGAGACAAAAAGGAGGAAATGTTGAAGAAGAATGTTTCAAAGAAGAAGAAGAAGAAGAAGAAAAGGAGAAGAAGAAGAAGAAGAAAGAGGGGGTGAAAAGAAGAGGAAGCAATGAAGAATAATGCTTTGAATAATACTCAATAGAAGAATGAAGAAGAATGTTTCCAATAATGTGTGCTTAGAAGAAGAAGAAGAAGAAGAAGAAGAAGAAGAAGAGAGAAGAAAGAAAGGGGGTGAAAAAGAAGAGGAAGCAATGAAGAATAATGCTTTTGAATAATACTCAATAGAAGAAGAAGAGAGGGAGACAAAAGGAGGAAATGGTGAAGAAGAATGAATTTCAATAATGTGTGCTTAGAAGAAGAAGAAGAAGAAGAAGAAGAAGAAGAAGAAAAGAAAAGAAGAAAGTGAAAAGAAGAGAAGCAATGAAGAATAATGCTTTGAATAATACTCAATAGCAAGAAGAGAGGAGACAAAAAGGAGGAAATGTTGAAGAAGAAGAATAATGAATAATAATAATGTGTTTAAGAAGAAGAAGAAGAAGAAGAAAGAAGAAGAAGAAGAAGAAGAAGAGAAAAGAAGAAGAAGGAAGAAGAATAATACCAATAGAAGAAGAAATGGAAATGTTGAAGAAGAAGAGGAAGAAGAAGAAGAAGAAGAAGAAGAAGAAGGAAAGAAGAAGGAAGAAGAAAGAGGGGTGAAAAGAAGAGAAGCAATGAAGAATAATGCTTTGAATAATACTCAATAGCAAGAAGAGAGGAGACAAAAAGGAGGAAATGTTGAAGAAGAATGTTTCCAATAATGTGTGCTTAGAAGAAGAAGAAGAAGAAGAAGAAGAAGAAGAAGAAGAAGAAGAAGAAAGAGGGGTGAAAGAAGAGGAAGCAATGAAGAATAATGCTTTGAATAATACTCAAGAGCAAGAAGAGAGGTGGAAAAAAAGGAGGAAATGTTGAAGAAGAATGTTTCCAATAATGTGTGTTAGAATGAAAAAAGGGTGGAAAGAAGAAGAAATGAAGAATAATGCTTTGAATAATACAAGGGAGACAAAAAGGAGGAAATGTTGAAGAAGAATGCTCTTACAAAGAAGAAAGAAGAAGAAAGAAGAAGAATGAAGAGAAGAAGAAGAAAGAGGGGGTGAAAAGAAGAGGAAGCAATGAAGAATAATGCTTTGAATAATACTTAGCTTAAGAAGAAGAAGAAGAAGAAAAGGAGGAAATGTTAATGCTTTGAATAATACTCAATAAAAGGAGGAAATGAAGAGAAGAAGAAGAAGAAGAAGAAGAAGAAAAAGAGGGGTGAAAAGAAGAGGAAGCAATGAAGAATAATGCTTTGAATAATACTTAGCAAGAAGAGAAGGAGACAAAAGGAGGAAATGTTGAAGAAGAATGTTTCAATAAAGAAGAAGAAGAAGAAGAAGAAGAAGAAAGAAGAAGAAGAAGAAAGAAAAAGAAGATACTTTGAAGAATAATGTTTTGAATAATACTCAATAGCAAGAAGAGAGGAAACAAAAAAGGAGGAAATGTTGAAGAAGAATGTTTCCAATAAAAGGCTTAGAAGAAGAAGAAGAAGAAGAAGAAAAGAGGAGTTGAAGAAGAATGAAGAAGAATGTTTAATAATATGTGTGTGCTTAGAAGAAGAAGAAGTTAGAAAAGAAGAAGGAAGAAAGAAGAAGAAGAAGAAGAAGGGAGAAGAAGGCAAGAAGAATGACACTCAATAGCAAGAAGAGAGGGAGACAAAAGGAGGCAATATTGAAGAAGAAGAAGAAGAAGAAGGAAGAAAGAAAGGGGGTGAAAAAGAAGAAGAATAATGGCTTGAATAATACTCAATAAAGAAAGAGGAGACAAAAGGAGGAAATGGTGAAGAAAGAAGAAGAAGAAGAAAAGAAGAAGGGTAAAAAGAAGCTTAATGCTTTGAATAATACTCAATAGCAAGAAGAGAGGGAGACAAAAAGGAGGAAATGTTGAAGAAGAATGTTTCCAATAATGTGTTAAGAAGAAGAAGAAGAAGAAGAAGAAGAAGAAAAAAAAAGAGGAAGAAGAAGAAGGAAGAGAGAAAGAAGAAAAGAAGGAAGAAGAAGGGAGACAAAAGGAGGAAATGTTGAAGAAGAATGTTTCCAAAATGTGTGCTTAGAAGAAGAAGAAGAAGAAGAAGAAGAAGAAGAAGAAGAAGAAGAAGAGGAAGGAATAATGCTTTGAATAATACTCAATAGCAAGAAGAGAGGGGAGACAAAAAGGAGGAAATGTTGAAGAAGAATTCCAATAATGTAAAAAATAGAAGAAGAAGAAGAAGAAGAAGAAGAAGAAGAAGAAGAAGAAAGAAGAAGAAGAGGAAGGGAAGACAATGCTTGAAAAAGAGAAGAAAGAACAAGCCCAATAATGTGTTTGAATAAGAATGAAGAATAATGAATAATAATAATGTAAAGAGAAAGAAGAAGAAGGAGAAGAAAAGAAGGAAGAGGGGTGAAGAAGAATAATGAATAATGAAGAAGAAGAAAGAGGGTGAAGAAATAATGCTTTCAGAAGAAGAAGAAGAAGAAGAAGGAAAAGAAGAAGAAGAAAAGAAGAAGAAGAAAGAGGGGTGAAAAGGGGAAGAACAATGCTGAAAAGAAGAGAGGGAGACAAAAAGGAGAAGAATGTTTCCAATAATGCTTTGAATAATAATAATTGAGCAAGAAGAGAGGGAGAGACAAAAGAGGCAATATGAAGAATGTTTCAATAAAGAAGAAGAAAAAAGGGAGAAAAAAAGGAGAAATGGTGAAGAAGAATGTTTCCAATAATGTGTTGCTTAAAAGAAGAAAGAAGAAGAAGAAGAAGAAGAAGAAGAAGAAGAAGAAGAAGAGGGGGTGAAAAAGGAGAGAAGAATAAGAAGAAGAAGAAGAAGAAGAAGAAGAAGGAGAAGAAAAGAGGGGGTGAAAAGAAGAGGAAGAATGAAGAAGAAGAAGAAGAAGAAGAAGAAGAAGAAGAAGAAGAAGAAGAAAGAGGGGTGAAAAGAAGAAAAAGAAGAGGAAGCAATGAAGAATAATGCTTTGAATAATAATCAATAGCAAGAAGAAGAGGAAGACAAAAGGAGAAATGTTGAAGAAGAATGGGGGTAATAATGTGCTTGAATTAGAAGAAGAAGAAAAAGGAGGAAATGAAGAAGTCTAATAATGAAAGAAGAAGAAGAAGAAGAAGAAGAAGAAGAAGAAGAAAAAGAAGGGAAGAAAATGCTTTGAATGGAAGCAATGAAGAAAAATGGAAATGTTGAATAATACCACAATAAAAAAGTGAAGAAGAAGAAGAAGAAAAGAAGAGAGGGAGAAGAAAGTAATGAAGAAATGAAGAAGAAGAAAGATTGAAGAAGAAGAAGAGAAGAAGAAGAAGAAGAATAATGCTTTGAAGAAGACTCAGAAGAAGAAGGGGAGAAAAAAGGAGAAGAAGAATGTTTCCTTATAAAAGAAGAGGAAGCAATGGTGAAAAGAAGAGAAGAATGAATAATGAAGAAGAAGAAGAAGAAAAGAGGGGTAATGAAGAATAATGCTTTGAATAATACTCAATAGCAGAAAAGAGAAGAAAGGAGGGAAGAATGTTTGCTAAAAAGAAGAAGAAGAAGAAGAAATGGAGAAAAGAAGAATGAATGAAAAGAATAAAGAAGAATAAGAAGGAATAGAAGAAGAAGAAGAAGAAGAAGGAGAAGAAGAAGAAGAAGAAAGGAGTGTGAAGAAAGAAGAAGAAGAAGAAGAAGAAGAAGAAGAAAGAAGAAGAAGAAAGAGGGGGTGAAAAGAAGAAGAAGAAGAAAGACAAAAAGGAGGAAATGGTGAAGAAGAATGTTTCCAATAATGTGTGCTTTGAGAAGAAGAAGAAGAAGAAGAAGGAGAAGAAGAAGAAGAAAGAGGGGTGAAAAGAAGAGGAAAATGAAGAATAATGCTTTGAATAATACTCAATAGCAAGAAGAGGGGAGACAAAAGAGGAAATGTTGAAGAAGAATGAAGAAGAAGAAGAAGAAGAATGAGAAGAAGAAGAAGAAGAAAAGTGAAAAGAAGAAGAAGAAGAAGGAATGAAGAAGAAGAAGAAGAAAGAGAAGAATGTTTCCAATAATGTGTAAAGTAGGAAGAAGAAGAAGGTGAAAAGAAGAGGAAGCAATGAAGAATAATGCTTTGAATAATACTCAATAGCAAGAAGAGAGGGAGACAAAAGGAGGAAATGGAAGAAGAATGTTTCAATAATGTGTGAAAGAAGAAGAAGAAGAAGAAGAAGAAGAAGAAGAAGAAGAAGAAGAAGAAGAAGAAGAAGAAAAGAAGAGGAAGCAATGAAGAATAATGCTTTGAATAATACTCAATAGCAAGAAGAGAGGGGAGACAAAAGGAGGAAATGGTGAAGAAGAATGTTTCTAATAATGTAATGCTTTGAATAATACTCAACAGAAGAAGAAGAAGAAAAAGAAGAAGAAGAAGAATGTTTTGAATAAGAAGAAGAAAGAAGAAGAAGAAGAAGAAGAAGAAGAAGAGAAGAAGAAGGGGAAGAAGAAGAAAGAGGGGGTGAAAAGAAGAGGAAGCAATGAAGAATAATGCTTTGAATAATACTCAGCAAGAAGAGAGGGAGACAAAAAGGAGGAAATGTGAAGAAGAAGAAGTTTCCAAGAAGAGAGAGGGGAGACAAAAGGAGGGGGAAATTGTGTGTGTGCTTAGAAGAAGAAGAAGAAGAAGAAGAAGAAGAAGAAGAAGAAAAGAAAATAATAATTAATAGGGGGTGAAAAGAAGAGGAAGCAATGAAGAATAATGCTTTGAATAATACTCAATAGCAAGAAGAGAGGGAGACAAAAGGAGGAAATGGTGAAGAAGAATGTTTGAAATAATGTGTGTTTAAGAAGAAGAAGAAGAAGAAGAAGAAGAAGAAGAAGAAGGAAGAAGAAGAAGAAAGGGGGGGGTGAAAAGAAGAGGAAGCAATGAAGAATAATGCTTTTGAATAATACTCAATAGCAAGAAGAGAGGGAGACAAAAAGGAAAATGGAGGAATGTTTCCAATAATGTGTGAAGAAGAAGAAGAAGAAGAAAGAAAGAAGAAGAAAGAATAATGCTGAAAGAAGAGGAAGAAAATGAAGAAGAATGAAGAAGAAGAAGAGAGGGAGACAAAAAGGAGGAAATGTTGAAGAAGAAGAAGGTAATGTGAAGAAGAAGAAGAAGAAGAAGAAGAAGGAGAAGAAAGAAGAAGAAGAAAAGAGGGGGGTGAAAAGAAGAGGAAGAATTAAAGAAGAAGAAGAAGAAGAAAAAAGAGAAGAAGAATGTTTCCAATAATGAAGAAGAAGAAGAAGAAGAAGAAGGAAAGAAGAAAGCAATGAAGAATAATGCTTTGAATAATACTCAATAGCAAGAAGAGAGAGACAAAAGGAGGAAATGTTGAAGAAGAATGTTTCCAATAATGTGTGTGCTAGAAGAAGAAGAAGAAGAAGAAGAAGAAGAAGAAGAAGGAGAAGAAGAAGAAGAAGAAAGAGGGGGTGAAAAGAAGAGGAAGCAATGAAGAATAATGCTTTAGAATAATACTCAATAAGAAGAAGAGAGGAGACAAAAAGGAGGAAATGGTGAAGAAGAATGTTTTCCAATGTGTGTGCTTAGAAGAAGAAGAAGAAGAAGAAGAAGAAGAAGGAAAGAAGAAGAAGAAGAAGAAAAAGAAAGAAAGGGGTGAAGAGGGGTGAAAGAAGAGGAAGAATGAAGAATAATGCTTTGAATAATACCACAATAGCAAGAAGAGAGGGAGACAAAAAGGAGGAAATGTTGAAGAAGAATGTTTCCAATAATGTGTAAAGAAGAAGAAGAAGAAGAAGAAGAAGAAGGAGAAGAAGAAGAAGAAGAAGAAGAAGAAGAAGAAGAAAGGGGGGTGAAAGAAGAGAAGAAGAATGAAGAAAAAATGCTTTGAATAATACTTAATAGCAAGAAGAAGAAGGAGAAGAAAAGAGGAAATGGGTGAAAAGAAGAATGCCTAAGAATAATGTGAATGTGAAGGAAAATAGAAGAAGAAGAAGAAGAAGAAGAAGAAGAAAGAAGAAGAAGAAGAAGAAGAAGAAGAAGAAGGAGAAGAAGAAGAAGAAGAAAGAGGGGGTGAAAAGAAGAGGAAGCAATGAAGAATAATGCTTTGAATAATACTCAATAGCAAGAAGAGAGGGAGACAAAAAGGAGGAAATGTTGAAGAAGAATGTTTCCAATAATGTGTGTGCTTAGAAGAAGAAGAAGAAGAAGAAGAAGAAGAAGAAGAAGAAGAAGAAGAAGAAGAAGAAAGAGGGGGTGAAAAGAAGAGGAAGCAATGAAGAATAATGCTTTGAATAATACTCAATAGCAAGAAGAGAGGGAGACAAAAAGGAGGAAATGGTGAAGAAGAATGTTTCAATAATGTAAAAAGAAAAGAAGAAGAAGAAGAAGAAGGAGAAGAAGAAGAAGAAGAAGAAGAAAGGGGGGGTGAAAAGAAGAGGAAGCAATGAAGAATAATGCTTTGAATAATACTAATAGCAAGAAGAGAGGGAGACAAAAAAGAGGAAATGGTGAAGAAGAATGTTTGAAGAATAATGTGTGTGCTTAGAAGAAGAAGAAGAAGAAGAAAAGAAGGAAGAAGAAGAAGAAGAAGAAAGAGGGGGGTGAAAAGAAGAGGAAGCAATGAAGAATAATGCTTTGAATAATACTCAATAGCAAGAAGAGGGGAGACAAAAAGGAGGAAAGAAGAAAGAAGAATGTTTCCAATAATGTGTGTGCTTAGAAGAAGAAGAAGAAGAAGAAGAAGAAGAAGAAGAAGAAGAAAGAGGGGGTGAAAAGAAGAGGAAGCAATGAAGAATAATGCTTTGAATAATACTCAATAGCAAGAAGAGAGGGAGACAAAAAGGAGGAAATGGTGAAGAAGAATGTTTCCAATAATGTGTGTGCTTAGAAGAAGAAGAAGAAGAAGAAGAAGAAGAAGAAGAAGAAGAAGAAAGAGGGGGTGAAAAGAAGAGGAAGCAATGAAGAATAATGCTTTGAATAATACTCAATAGCAAGAAAAGAGGGAGACAAAAAGGAGGAAATGGAAGAAGAAGAATGTTTCCAATAATGTGTGTGCTTAGAAGAAGAAGAAGAAGAAGAAGAAGAAGGAGAAGAAGAAGAAGAAGAAAGAGGGGGTGAAAAGAAGAGGAAGCAATGAAGAATAATGCTTTGAATAATACTCAATAGCAAGAAGAGAGGGAGACAAAAGGAGGAAATGGTGAAGAAGAATGTTTCCAATAATGTGTGTAGAGAAGAAGAAGAAGAAGAAGAAGAAGAAGAAGAAGAAGAAGAAGAAAGAGGGGGTGAAAAGAAGAGGAAGCAATGAAGAATAATGCTTTGAATAATACTCAATAGCAAGAAGAGAGGGAGACAAAAAGGAGGAAATGTTGAAGAAGAATGTTTCCAATAATGTGTGTGAAGAAGAAGAAGAAGAAGAAGAAGAAGAAGAAAGAAGAAGAAGAAGAAAAAGAGGGGTGAAAAGAAGAGGAAGCAATGAAGAATAATGCTTTGAATAATACTCAATAGCAAGAAGAGAGGGAGACAAAAAGGAGGAAATGTTGAAGAAGAATGTTTCCAATAATGTGTGTGCTTAGAAGAAGAAGAAGAAGAAGAAGAAGAAGAAGAAGAAGAAGAAGAAAGAGGGGGTGAAAAGAAGAGGAAGCAATGAAGAATAATGCTTTGAATAATACTCAATAGCAAGAAAAGAGGAGACAAAAGGAGGAAATGTTGAAGAAGTTTCCAATAATGTGTGTGCTTAGAAGAAGAAGAAGAAGAAGGAGAAGAAGAAGAATAAGAAAGAGGGGTGAAAAGAAGAGGAAGCAATGAAGAATAATGCTTTGAATAATACTCAATAGCAAGAAGAGAGGGAGACAAAAAGGAGGAAATGGTGAAGAAGAATGTTTCCAATAATGTGTGTGCTTAGAAGAAGAAGAAGAAGAAGAAGAAGAAGAAGAAGAAGAAGAAGAAGAAGAAAGAGGGGGTGAAAAGAAGAGGAAGCAATGAAGAATAATGCTTTGAATAATACTCAATAGCAAGAAGAGAGGGAGACAAAAAGGAGGAAATGTTGAAGAAGAATGTTTCCAATAATGTGTAATGCTAGAAGAAGAAGAAGAAGAAGAAGAAGAAGAAGAAGAAGAAGAAGAAGAAAGAGGGGGAAAAGAAGAGGAAAAAGAAGAGGAAATGAAGAATAATGCTTTGAATAATACTCAATAGCAAGAAGAGAGGGAGACAAAAAGGAGGAAATGTTGAAGAAGAATGTTTCCAATAATGTGTGTGCTTAGAAGAAGAAGAAGAAGAAGAAGAAGAAGAAGAAGAAGAAGAAAGAGGGGGTGAAAAGAAGAGGAAGCAATGAAGAATAATGCTTTGAATAATACTCAATAGCAAGAAGAGAGGGAGACAAAAAGGAGGCAATGTTGAAGAAGAATGTTTAATAATGTGTGTAATACTCACAGCTTAGAAGAAGAAGAAGAAGAAGAAGAAGAAGGAGAAGAAGAAGAAGAAAGAGGGGGTGAAAAGAAGAGGAAGCAATGAAGAATAATGCTTTGAATAATACTCAATAGCAAGAAGAGGGAGACAAAAGGAGGAAATGTTGAAGAAGAATGTTTCCAATAATGTGTGAAGAAGAAGGAAAAGAGAAGAAGAAGAAGAAGAAGAAGAAGAAGAAGAAGAAAAGAGGGGAAGAAGAATGAAAAGAAGAGGAAGCAATGAAGAATAATGCTTTGAATAATACTCAATAGCAAGAAGAGAGGGAGACAAAAAGAGGAAATGGTGAAGAAGAATGTTTCAATAATGTGTGTGCTTAGGAAGAAGAAGAAGAAAATGAAGAAGAAGAAGAAGAAGAATAAGAAAGAGGGGTGAAAAGAAGAGGAAGCAATGAAGAATAATGCTTTGAATAATACTCAATAGCAAGAAGAGAGGGAGACAAAAAGGAGGAAATGGTGAAGAAGAATGTTTCCAATAATGTGTGTGCTTAGAAGAAGAAGAAGAAGAAGAAGAAGAAGAAGAAAGAGGGGGTGAAAAGAAGAGGAAGCAATGAAGAATAATGCTTTGAATAATACTCAATAGCAAGAAGAGAGGGAGACAAAAAGGAGGAAATGGTGAAGAAGAATGTTTCCAATAATGTGTGCTTAGAAGAAGAAGAAGGAGAAGAAGAAGAAGAAGAAGAAGAAAAGAAAGAAGAAAGGGGGCTGAAAAGAAGAGGAAGCAATGAAGAATAATGCTTTGAATAATACTCAATAGCAAGAAGAGAGGGAGACAAAAGGAGGAAATGGTGAAGAAGAATGTTTCCAATAATGTGTGTGCTTAGAAGAAGAAGAAGGAGAAGAAGAAGAAGAAGAAGAAGAAAGAAAAGAAGAGGAAGCAATGAAGAATAATGCTTGAATAATACTCAATAGCAAGAAGAGAGGGACAAAAAGGAGGAAATGGTGAAGAAGAATAATGTTTCCAATAATGTGTGTGCTTAGAAGAAGAAGAAGGAGAAGAAGAAGAAGAAGAAGAAGAAGAAGAAGAAAAGAGGGGGTGAAAAAGAGGAAGCAATGAAGAATAATGCTTTGAATAATACTCAATAGCAAGAAAAGAGGGAGACAAAAGGAGGAAATGGTGAAGAAGAATGTTTCCAATAATGTGTGTGCTTAGAAGAAGAAGAAGAAGAAGAAGAAGAAGAAGAAGAAGAAGAAAGAAGAAAGAGGGGGTGAAAAGAAGAGGAAGCAATGAAGAATAATGCTTTGAATAATACTCAATAGCAAGAAGAGAGGGAGACAAAAAGGAGGAAATGTTGAAGAAGAATGTTTCCAATAATGTGTGTGCTTAGAAGAAGAAGAAGAAGAAGAAGAAGAAGGAGAAGAAGAAGAATAAGAAAGAGGGGTGAAAAGAAGAGGAAGCAATGAAGAATAATGCTTTGAATAATACTCAATAGCAAGAAAAGAGGGAGACAAAAAGGAGGAAATGGTGAAGAAGAATGTTTCCAATAATGTGTGTGCTTAGAAGAAGAAGAAGAAGAAGAAGAAGAAGAAAAGAAGAAAAAGAAAAAGAAGAGGAAGAATGAAGAATAATGCTTTGAATAATACCAATAGAAGAAGAGGAGAAACAAAAGGAAAATGAAGAAGAATAAAGAAGAAGAAGAAGAAGAAGAAGAAGAAGAAGAAGAAAAGGGGGTGAAAAAAAGGAAGCAATGAAGAATAATGCTTTGAATAATACTCAATAGCAAGAAGAGAGGGAGACAAAAAGGAGGAAATGGTGAAGAAGAATGTTTCCAATAATGTGTGTGCTTAGAAGAAGAAGAAGAAGAAGAAGAAGAAGAAGAAGAAGAACAACAACAACAACAACAACAACAACAATATGTATTTATAAGAAAAGCTGATGAAGACAAAGAATCGAAGAAAATAAAATAAAAAATCAGGAATCACAAATAAGTCTACTTATGGTGATAACTTTAACATCATACCAAATAGAAAATAAAAACTCACAAAGCGCCTTAAGTTAAGCGTATATTCTGGAGCAAGAAAAGTTTGAAGAAGGATAAAAGGAGCCATTTGCCGTGAAAGTTTGCAAGGAGCGTGTAATTCAAGATACGCTTCAACGAATTGCTTAAGTTTTAATCTGACTTACTTTCTATCTATATATTTATCCTAGATTTTTGCGCGTGCATCTCTCAAGTGAACATTGGGTTCGTTTCCCCTTTTAGTTTTTGCGTGAGTAAAAAGTTTATGTGGGCCTAAAAAAGCGTTCTGAGAATACCATCAAAAGAATATATAAGTGATGAGGTAGTTTTAGTGAAACTCGAAGCAAAAAGGACACATTTACTTAAAAATCAGAAAGAGTTGAAATTTCAAGGATACATAAGTGGTGCCTTGAAAACTGTATATACTCACAAATCACATTGAAGTCAAGAGATACAAAGGGGAGCAGCTCAATACTGGAGTAAATGAATGGAATCGGGAGAGGAAGTAAAAAGACAAACATTGTTAAGAACTACGAAATATAGGAAGTTGTGGAGGGCAATTACCACCCATGTTCTGAAGTGACACGGCGTTGAAGAACAGGAGGAGGAGCAGAAAGTGTTTATTTAATAAAATATGTACATTGTTCTTATTAATATATTTATTAAGCAGAGGCAGCAGCCTACCAGCTTATGCAAATGGATGGTGTGGGAATGATTGCAAAACGCCAAACAAGAGATACGAACGATAGGAAGTAATGATCACCAACTTCCTTAAAAGAAATGATACAAAAAAGAAAATGGCACAGAACAAATCAAGGAATATTAGCACAAAATGTTTTCCTTATCCAAGCACTGATTCAACACGGTTTTGGTTCTCTTATTCTGTTTCTTCTATGTGCCGTATCTCTTCAGTACATAAGAGATCATGGCTCTTCACTATATCCTATGCCTTTGTGTCACTTAACGGTGTTTCTCTATTTGCCAAGCGACCGCCCCACCCGTTATTATTCAGGTAGGTGATCCACTGCCTTCCTCTTCTATTCCATACGATGTCATGTGACGTTTAAATTTTTCAAAGTTTTCCTCCATCTTTATATGGCCAAGAAATTCCAATGTCGCTTTCTGATTCTGAGTATAAGAGTTCTTTTTGTTGTTACCATTTTCTTTAAGACGTCCTCGTTGTTTACTCATTCTGACCATGGGATTCTCACTATCCTTCTGCCGAGACACATTTGTTTGTTGCCTTCAGTTTTATCTTCATCTGTAAGGATATTGTCCAACATCCCCTACCATAGAAGAGGATTGATATCACATAGCAATCCATAATCTTTTTCTTCTAAAATTTTCTCTAGTTCCGAAGTACATTGTTTATATTTATCTTGTATCTCTATGTTTTTAGTGTGATTTAACAGTAAAAGAGTTCTTCTTCGGCTGAGCTTATAATTGTACTAATGTATTAAAGGAAGTCATGAAGCAATTTCTCCCTACATTTTATTACATTATCAGATGTAACGAACAGGGAATGCTAGTAACGCGACTCTTGAATCGTAATAGCTTAGCATTTTATGTATTTCAACATTACGTTGTAGGCGAGTGGCTACAGACGCCTGCCGTCTGATAGTGGACCCTACATTCTCTCGCTGCGATTTGTGAAAGACTGTCCAATCATTTCTGAAGTGCTTATTGATATATCCATCTGTCTAACATCCCACGCTTGCACAACCTGATGCAGTTGGCAGGTCATGTACTTCATGCATTCAGACCTGCACCTGCCTTCCCTTGACCTTCTGGTATGAATTCTTATTGCAATATCTATTCCGTCATAATATCACACAAACAACAACGACAACAACAACAACAATAATAATACATCGGTACAATCGATATTATAAAGTGTGCGATGTGTAAATTGTCGCCAATTCATATTCTTAGTTTCTTGCATGTGCGTTGTTTGTTTTGGAGTTTGTCAACTGCACATTATAGTTCGTCTGTGAGAAAAAGAGCACCATGATGCAGTTCACTGCGCCAGAAATTTGGAAACGGCATGATGAGCGTTTGGGTGTCAATCTGTGGAAAGTGCAGAGGATTCGGAATGAGTTGGATGATATATCCAGTCAACCTTATGCCCACTTTCATCTTCACACAGGGCCCCCGGACACAATAAGGAGGCCTACATCACGTGCGATGAGGAGGTAGTGTTGCCCTGGGTCAAGAGGGTGGCTGCTGGAAGACCCTATCTGGCAACAGGACTCTGCACAATGCCACACAAGCAGGAGAACCCAGTCATGGCTGTCAGACAATATCTGCGACCATATCACTCTTTAGGTCTAGCCACCTAACTTCCTAGACTACAAACGATTATTATGTGTGGGGCGTAGTTGAAATACAAAAGATGAAATCGAGGCAGGGATTTGGGAAGCATTCACCAACTTACACAAGGAGACCGTCCAGAAAAAGTGCAGAAGATTCTGAAGTCGTCTGGATGCCAATGGCGATTTTATTGAATAAATTTATTCTTTATTATTTCAAACATATTTTTGTGTAAGTTTGCTAATCATATCTGTGTAAATGCAATGCCAGTCTTATTTTCATTTTTGTTTTTTTTTTTTTTGCATAATTTATACGACAATTTATCCATCGCGTCCTGTAGTCATTGATCTTGTCAATGCCTTGTATATATTTATATGCTTTGCCATGGTGCATTCCGTTTTAAATTCAGAGTTGTCCTTTTCTAGAATAGTTACCAATCACGGCCAGCGATTTCAGTCTTACCTGTCATTTAACCCATTAGCAGGTGCCGAAGACAAGATTCAGATGACCACACAGTCTAATCATGGAAAAAATCTCATTAGTATGTCCAAACCGTCTATATATAAAAAAAGAGAATTGTCTGCCAACATCACTACTGAAAGACTCTGAGGATATATTTGCCAACTCGGTCAGTTTCAACAAAAATGTCTCATCATTCAGATGCCAACAATTTGCATTTCAGCAAAAAGATTTCTGTATTTAGATGATAATGTGTCCATCTAAGCGACAAGATCTCAAGATTTATCACTTTGGCTGCTTGGTTGTATCTTTTAAGCGGTATATCAACACATATGTGTTTAATGTCGAAATAGAAATATTTTGTAAGCATGTTACTGTAAGCAATGACAACCTGAATCCGGTTTTCATTAGAAAAACCTAAACGTTTCTCAAGGGTAATTGTCCGAAAATTAATATAACGAACGCATTTAGAAATTAAACTTGGTTCACTGATTTCACATTCTGAGTCGCTAACCCTTGCAGCACCTGTACATCCTTTATTACATAAATTGTGGTTGATGGAGAAATGGCCGCATAAGAGATCAGCTGAAATTATAAATGCCTTGAGGTTAGAGGCTGCTATCAATCCATTGCTAAAGATGCTAGCAAAATGGACGCTTCCATGAGCAGTTCCAGAAAGTAACTGACTTCTCTTACGTTGCCCTATATTTACAAAACCCAGTTCAAACCAAAAATGTCGTATTGATACCATATATGAGCTACGAAAGCTGCGCAATCCTTACTTTCAGAAGAAATCAACTTACCTTCAAAATGGTTGACTGCTTGCACCTGCCGATGCCATTCGCTCCAAGACAGAAAGAAAAACAGGGCAAACTTATTGGAATAGCCAGAAGTTCTACCTATAGTGTTAATGGAATATCCCGGACTTGCTGGTTATGGTGTTGATGGAATAGCCCTGATGTGCTACCTACAGTCTTCATGGAATAGCCTGGATGTGCTACCTACGGTGTTGATGGAATAGCCTCGATGTGCTACCTACGGTGTTGATGGAATAGCCTGGATGTGCTTGCTACGGTGGTGATGAAATATCCAGGATGTGCTACTTACGGTGTTGATGGAATAGCCCAGATATGCTATCTCTGGTGTTGATGGAATAACCCGGATGTTCTACCTATGGTGTTGTTGAAATAGCCCAGATATGCTATCTAGATATGGAATATCCCGAATGTCCTGGTAACGGTGTTGATGGAATATCCCGGATGTCCTCGTTACGGTATTGATGGAATATCCCGGATGTTCTACCTACGGCGTTGAAGGTATATGTTAATGTAGAATTTACTATTAAATCTAGCCATTTCAACCGTAAAATAATGAGATCTTGCCGCCAATCTAGTGCTGTGCTTTAATACATAAAGTCTCGGTACCATACAGGAAAGTTCAACAAGAACAATTGTCATTAAATATTTATAGAAATTCAGGGGAAAGCTACATTACGGCGGTGAGAAAAAGGCTGAAGCCGGGATGCCAGGTCAGTACCAATGTTATTTCAGATTCTTCTTTGAACTTTATCAATAATCTCTAAATATATACCAGGAGCATCAGAACAGATTCAAAGAAAGGCCGAATGGTCGATTTATATTTATGTACGATAGTTTCTGGTGAGAAAAATTATCTCGCACGACACATGCAAGCAACTTTCCTTGCAGCGAACCTAGAAACTGATTCAATATAATCTTTCCACCTCTCGGCCGGCAAAAAACGTTTGTCCGAGAAGGTAAAATGAGTCGCTCTATTGGAGGTTAGCATGGACCATGCTTATAGAAGGTAAAAAGGGTTATCGCAGAAGATTAAAGTCGTTGTCTGTCATTTGCAAGTAGTCATCTAGATTTTGGCACTCCGATCTGTGGCTGTAGCGGCCACAATTCTGAACCATGTGATTGCGCTTAGCTTGTGGTCCTGTTCATATGTGGAGTTAGACAATGCCTTTATAGCTGTCAAATATTTGTGTGGCATCCTTAATTATTGTACTAATATCTGATCATAGTGTAGGGTACCTCAACGTACAGTCTGCTGCAGCACTGAGTTTGGCAGGGAGATGCTTTATGCAGAATTTATACATCAGGGACCTTTCCTTGAGGCCTGAATAAAAGTGTTATTTATGTTTTTTTTATTTTCTCTAGAACTTTGTAGTTACCAATACGTCCAGACATCCTAGCACAAACATTTGCCAGGGCTCCAATTCATATACGAGAGCCAGTGCCTCTCCTTCGACTGGCGCATAGCTTAATTCAGCGTCACCGGTGAAGCGGTATCCAGCTAAGATAAATTTCCAGTAGGCTTTGCTGCGACTGGGTCTCGCTTCTCTGGCGCATTTGCAGTGTTTCTGAAACAAGAAGCAGCCAATGTCGTTCCTGCTGTAGTCTGTTGTCAGCCATGTTGGTCTGTTAACTTCAAACGCTTTTCTTCCGTCCTCAATTTCTCTCGCAATCACCGATTTGGATTCGTTGAACAGTTGATTGTGTATGTCATCTCAGTAAAACTTCCGGCTTTTTGAACGTATCAGTTCCCGAAAAGGGGAAATTATCTAAGCTTGGGTGAACGCATGGGAGACCTGGTTCACTAGTCCAAACCAGGATGTGACACTAGTAATATTCGTAGGTTCGGGGAACTACTGGATAGCTTCTGTCATTTTTTTGTAGGTTTATCGCCGTATTTTGTTATCTGGAACGCGGCAAACCCCACCTCCTTTTCTGCAAAAAGGAACTTCTCCGGTTTGAAGAAATTGCCATTCTCGCTGCAATGGGTGAGGTACATGATCGTGTGCCAAAATTCTGTTTTAATTGAGTCATTCCAGAGTATGCTGTCTTCTTTTTAGTGAGTTTTTCTGGCCATATTAGCAGTAATATCGGCGAACCGATGAGTAGACGCGTCTCCCGAAGCGTGGGAACCCTGTGGAACACGGAGGTATCTGTATCTGCCCAACTCGATAATGAACGTTGTAGCGTCCCGCGCAGCTGGGGATAGGGGAAGGGTATGGTACCCATTCCACTCATCTAGCACTGTTTTCCTCGTGTGTGCTGTTACCATTTAAACTTGATTAAAAAGGGATGGAGTACGCCGAGTATCCTTCATGGCGGTGGCATTAAGTTTTTCTACGCCCACCGTACGTCTGGCTGGTTCGCACTTCTTTGGCGCAAACACCATTCTTGAGCACAAACTGGTAGGGTTCGATGATGCCCAGTGCGACATCCCAGTCAATGTCTTGTTTGAAACACTGACTCCAGTGATTAGGATCTGGGAACGGCGTGTGGACTATTATCGGTGTTGTTCCCGTAATGAGGGTGATGTTTAGAGGCTTCCCTTTCCACGTCTGTCGTGGCTGGTTAGGGCACGTGTTGAATGTGCTGGGCCCAAAATACTCCAGTATCCATAGCTCCAGCCGAAGCCTATTGTTTTCCGTTGGGGGAAATGTGATAGCGCCCGGCTTTGATGGGATGGCCATTCTTTGAGTGCATCTACACTGTGTCTTTCTAATGGCACCTGTTGTCATATTTTGCCGTGACGTCGAGTCGGAAATTTGGAAGGTAATAATTCTTGATCTTACAAGACTGACTCAAATAAGTAAAATCCGCACGTGTTGTCATTGGTGCGATTGGTGCGTTTCCTTTGAGCCAACCATTATGTGCGCGAATAGTACACCTTTAATGTTTAACTGGTCATCTGTTATGTCACGTATCCTGTGATTGGTCGGTACGAGATATTTGTCTGGGATTGAAAATCTTATGCATCTCGAGTCCGCTTAAGAAAGTCTGTGTCCCGCTGTCCGCAATAGTGACAATTTGGTGGCTGCGGATTCTATTCTGACTCGTTGGAGCATACCCGAATTGAGCGCGGGTATCGGGGTCTCTTCCACAGTTAAAGATGGCGGTGTTTCCGGATGTTCCCATCGAAACCTGTTTCTGTTCCAGATGAGATTAAGAACGACCTTCGATTGTGTTGGGTTGGTTTTACATCTCTGTTTTGATTGTCCGAATTGGCCGGTCAATTTTTCTGGGATTATCCGTGCGTCCTCTGGTGGTAAACACAAATGTATCGTGTTTTGTTACGCTTCTCGCTGATTTGTTGGCAGACACTTTTTCGAGTTTCTGGCAAACCCTTTCCACATGACCCAGCAATCTGCAATTGAAGCACCTTAATTTGGCCGCTGAACATCCCTTTCTGTCCATTGACTCATTGGAATGCGAGTTCTTTCCACATTCCTTGCAAGACTTGGCAAAATGTGGGATATTGATTCTCTGGGACCGTTGCTCTCTGTCCGTCTTTTGCACATTAAATGATGCGATGGGGATATATCGTTATGAAATTGAGGGCTCAACTTTTTTGTGCTTTCCAGACTGATCAATCTGCTCTAAAGTATTGAGGGTAGCGGTCTGCGCCAATATTCTACTTTGATGTTCAATATTAGCAAGATCTGCTACCATTTGTCCAGCATCCATGTCCTCGGAATGGTTTACTTGCTAACCGCAACCGCTTTCATTTGGGCAGGTAAACCTAAATTCACAAAATCTTACTTGGTCTCGTAGTCAGGCTAAGAAATGTGAAATCGTCTCGCCCTCTTTTTGTCTCATGGTGTGGAAGTTCTATCTGTGCACCTCCATGGGTAATCCCCTTACTGCAACGAGCCGTATTTGTCATGGAAATTGTTCCTCAGTAGTAGGGTTGAGTATTTCGCTCCACACAGCCACAAGGTCGAATAAGAACACGTCATCCTTACCTCCTTGCGAATCTCTGTTTGGTTGGTCAGTCCGCACATTTCTTTG
>CAHIKZ030004700.1:175000-282500 GCA_903632075.3 Acanthosepion pharaonis | reverse complement strand
AATTGTTTTAAACACGTACAAACGCAGTCTGTTATAATTAATTTAAAAATTACCTAGCAATCAGAGAATCCGAGATGATTAAAATAAAATAAATAGAAATATGTTCAGATTATTCAAACAAACATGCTTGTATGAAGATATGCTGCCTAAATATATTTCATCGTGTGACTCAATCGAGTCTACTCGGACTAACGGACTGTTCCCCTAGGAGTCACGTCTTCTATAAAATCGGCCGTCCAGTGCTTTCTGCATTCTGTTGAGGATTCTTCTAGACTCGTTGAATTAATTATGATATATTCGATTTCCAGTTGAATGTATTACATCCATTTGCCTGCAAATACTCTTTGAAAATTATGAATCCTATTCTTTTCCCACCAGCTCCATAGCTAAATAGCAGAACAGATCGAGTTCTATAGCCTTGGATGGCAACTGGTCTATCACAGAAAGAAATGCCAAGCTACTACGGGTAAAAATCTGCCTCGTCAGTCATGTATCGAAAGATACATGATCGACTAAGCGTGTATCAGGAATGGCACATACCTGATATATATATATATATATATATATATATATATATATATATATATATATATTCCAAGCTAAGCGATAATACCACTAAGATGCAAGAGGTTTATGGACGTGGAAGACTTTAGTGAGTAGAAAGGACAATAAAAAAACAGGTCCAGGAAGAAAGGTGATTACGATTGACGTTAATTAGATTTTTGAAGATTGTAGGTTGCAAGGAAGCAAGAAACCGAAAAAGTATTTATTGTGAAACCGGAAACTACCTACACAATAGACTCTTCCAGGCCTATATTAAGTAGGCGACAGAGAGAGACAATGACAGCCGCGTACGACTACCAGTATTGGACACTAACATATAGTAAGCTCCGCTTACATATCTCTGTAACCTGTTATTAATATATCTTTCTTACATCTAATCCATGTTCCGTGTTTTCCTTCTGTGGTCCCAACTTTGGCCCCACATCAGTGGCGACGAGGATTCTAGAAACGCACTCACGGCGAAACCTAAATACCTTACCAATCCCACATCTGGGTTGATGAAGAATTCGACAAACGCATTCATGTCGAAAACTTCAATACTTTTCCAGTCCCACAACAGTGGCGACAGAAAGGATTCGAGAATTTTTACCTCACCATATCAATAGCGACAGTACTCGAAAAATATACAAACTCCACGCGTTCCCACAGCAGTGTTGAACGTGAAAGTAAGCTGGTATTAATACATTAGAGATTTAAAAGCTAAACACCCAGCGTTTACATATATTCCAATACCAAACAGCAATGACGAACTAGCGATTCAACGTCTATGGAATATTAAAGTCTGTCCAATACGAGAACGATTTCTAAACACCCACACACACAGAGAAAAAAAAACAGTTGTTCGTAAAACAAACTGACAATACAAGAGCAAGTACTACCATTGTACTCAAGTTTTCGAAAAAAACTATCGAAAATTTTTTTTTTTATGTAACTGAGTTAAACTCGTGCATAAAATTATTCTCCCCTCAAATTCACTGAGGTGAGTTTTCTCTTTTTGTACCTCTATAAAAAAATATTGCCAAATGAGTACATTTTGTCGCAAGATACAAAGTACAACGTCCAATTTGGTAAATCTCAAAAAGGAACTCAAACAACAATTTACCCAGGTTTTTTCTGGCGGCCTTGGGAAATGTACTAAAATGAAAGCTAAGTTCAAGGTGAGGACGGCGCACAACCGGTATTCAAAAAGAAACGGAATGTCCCTTTCGCTGCTCTAGAACAAATCAATAAAGAGTTAGATAGACTCGAACAAGCAGGTAATCTGTCAAAAACAGATTTCAGCGAGTGGGCAGCACCTACGGTCTACGTAAAAAGAAGTCCAATCAAATACAAGTATGCGCTGATTTTTCCACAGAGTTAAACGATGCCTTGCAAGATCACCACTATCCTCTCCCAAGCCCTGAAGAAATTTTCAATAAAGTCAATGGTGAAAATTTTTTTTTCTAAAATCGACCTCTCGGACGCATACCTTCAGATAGAGGTGGAAGAAGAAAGTTCCAAATTGCTCTGCATAAACACCCATAGAGGGTTGTACAAATACAACAGACTGGCTTTTGGAGTGAAGGTTGCGCCTGCAATTTTCCAGCAGGTCATGGATGCTATGATGGGCGACCTTGACTACGCAAAAGCCTATTTGGATGATATACCGGTTACTATTAAAACTACGGCAGAGCACCGGAACCATACAATAAACGTATTCTAAAAGTTACAAGAATACGGATTTAAGGTCAAGGAGGAAAAGTGTGACTTTTTCTTACCAGAGATTAAATACTTAGGTCACATTATAAATAAAGATGGTCGTCGGTCGGATCCAGAAAGAGCCAACGCGATCAGAAACAAACCGGCCCCAGATAACTTTCAAGCGTTACAAAGCTTCCTCGGCCTAGCTAACTTTTACCAAGGGTTCATTAAGAACATGCAAAATTTGAGAGGGCCTCTCAACCAACTTTTAAAAAAGGACAAACCATGGACATGGACCCCGGAATGCCCAGACGCATTCGAGAAGATCAAGAAAACTCTTACTTCAGACATCTCCCTCATCCATTACGACCCTAGTCTCGACATCATAGTCGCAAGAGATGCAAGCTCGTACGGCATTGGTGCTTGCAGGTTACATAGACTGCCAGATGGTTCGCGAAAAGCTGTGGCTCGCGTATCAAGATCTCTAGTTCGATCTCGACATGCCCCAAGTCTCTCTTGAAGTGCGACGCTCAGGAGGGAAAAGGAAATTTACTCAACCGCTCGACGTAAATCCCAAGAGGAAAAAGTATTAACAGTTTTATTTTTTTCTTTCCTTTTCAAAAAGAAAACTCTTTGGAAGGGGGGTATTTTGAGACCGGAAACTACCTACACAAAAGACTCTTCCAGGCCTATATTAAATAGGCGACATAGCACTCTAGGGAGTCACACAGAGTCACACAGAGTGATATACTGAGTGACATGGAGAGTGATACAGTAAGCTCTGCTTACACTATCTCTGCAACCTGTTGTTAATATGTCTTTCTTACATCTAATCCGTGTTCCGTGTTTTCCTTCTGTGGTCCTAACTTTGACCCCACATCAGTATTTCACAGGTGGGAAGTGCGAGAGAAGAAACTATTAGAATAGAACTTGCGGTTACATCTAGCTATTTCAACAGTAAGACGATGAGACGTACTTGAGAATTTATTAGTTCACTTAAATTTATGCGGTCGTGATGCAATGGATGAAAACTCATTAGAACAACAGGCTTGAAAATATTTGTAGAAAATACAGACGCAAGGCACGTCATGTGGAAATGTGACTGAAGTCGATATGCCATATGTCGATATATATAACATTACAGACTCTTCATTGGTTATATTAAGAGTCTCGAGATTTTAGCCTGAACACCAAACCAGATATCGCGGCAATATTCAAATAATGGTTTCATCATGTGCAAGATGGATTCCAGGGAAAAAAAATGAGAATTCCACAATCCTTTCCGTATATATACTTCTCTATTGCTACATACAGATTTAAAGCTGTTTCTTCTCCTACGCTGGTTGCTAACCATGGATGCATAGACCAGACTGTCATACTATTTACCCATATTTGGAGATTTTGAATTTAGAGTTGTCCTTCTCCTACTCCGGTTGCCACTATAGAACCTACATTGTCGTGATATTTACCCATATTCTGGGGGGAGGGGAGAAAAATGGATTTATACCTTTCCAAAGATTATAAGCACGTAAGTGAATGTAATGAATTCGAAATTTTCTCTACGATTTCTCAATCCATTACTCATATATATATATATATATATATATATATATATATATATATATATATATATATATATATATATATATATATATATATATAAGGTATTCCGATTAATCTTTTATTTAATTTTTCTTGTGTTGTGTTTGTTACTTTTCTGAACACAAAGTGTGTAAAAACTGTCCGAAACATACTAGTAGAAAATACAAGAATAATAGGCTCATCTGCATGTAATTAAAGATAAAAAATAATAGAGACTCTTATAATAAAAAAAAACAGCCAATGCTCAATAACATTAACTACGAACATGGCCACAATGTGCTGTCCGTGTTCTGAAAATCAATCACTTCTTTAACTTTAGAGTCATACATGAAAAAAATACAGATTTATTTAAAAATAAAAATCGCCCTTGATAAAATAATAGCCGAAATATACCACTTAGTTGGACATTTTTTACACACTTTGTACCCAGAAAAAAACAAAACTTGTAAGAACATGAGAAAAATTAAAAAACAGCTAAAATTAAAGAAAAGCTAAATAAAAATCTTTGGAATTAATAACTGTTTCGACAAAAACGCTCATAATCAACAAAATGTTATATAATATTTACATTGATTAATTTCATGTATGTGAACACATTTACGAATACAGGAAGATATAATTTAAAAAAAAAAAAAAAAAAACTTCACCAAGGTAAACCCCGAGTCGATCTTAATCAGCGGTAACCAATAATATCACTTAGTCGTCGGCTCTCAAGTTCCTTCAGTCCACCCTGGTTATCGTTTAGCTAACCTTTCACTCGTTAGAACGTGACTTGTTGTCGCTAGTATCGTGACGGTATGCACAATTCTACAGGATCAAGCTGTGTTGTGTACTTGATGTCAGAATAGATCTTGAATGAAACAAATTTAAGGGAAGACAGATCAATTATACTTTAGAACACAGTATTAACTCAGGATAAATAATGTAACAATGATTTGCTTTATGTATGATGTGTTGTATACAGCGGTTTTAACCCTTCCCACTTATATTTATAATCGGATAAAACTGGGGTCCCTTTCAAAGTCTGTAGCTTGTTTTAGTAGTAACTAGCAGCATAGCCCGGCATTGCCCGTGCTTGATTCAAAAATCGTACGACTCATACAGCAATCGCTATCACTTGACTTAAAATATTTTTGCCCTTCTTTGCCTTTAAAGGAGTGCCCTTTGCCGTGCTGATGTTGCTACATGCCTTACTTCTTGCCTATCTCACACTGCGAATGTTTTCTAAGCTCTATACTAAACATTAAATCTGTTACGTAAAAAGAACTAAACAAAATGAACACAAAACGATCAGCTTTAAAAAAAAGGACTCGTAACTGGAAAAACCGAATGAAAAAAGAATGTTAACAACAAATACTTTTTCACACCCAACCCAGTTCTGCGGAATCAGAATCAATCAAGCGAATGAGCCAATTGGAGTAAAGTGCCATGCAGATTTAAATTTTCCCCACATGTGACGAATGCAGCTATCGATTTATCTTGCATGCTAGCATGCTAGTTAACATTCGTGTCAGTCAGCTGTTGGCTCTCACGCTAGCCAATAGAATCTTCCTGCCTATTTGTGACAGCCAGCTATTGACTCTCACTCTGGTCAGTAGAAAATGGCCACAAACTACATGAAAACTGTCGTAGAAGCATGAAAAAATCGATTATTTCCACTATCGATGGGAGTTGGGAAATGCAAAGTCCGTCTTGCCCTTCTCACTACCTTGGAGCATGTGCATATAAATTTGCGTGCAAATCTGTCGAAAATTGCGGCCGTGCATTCGTTACACACACACACACACACACACACACACACACACACACACACACACACACACACACATCCTGCGTTTTATTGATAGAGATTAAAGTTCTAAGTTATGGTCTTCAGGTCTGGCAAAATGTCTTGGTGTCGACAAGCGATGCGGATTCCTGTAGCAGTAATATGGGGATTCATTGTGTCACCTTCTGTCCAAAATCCGAATGCTTATATAGAGTCATGCGTATAGCATGGGTGGGGTTGACTAGGGCCGGGGTTAGGTTGTCTTCTACCCTAAGCATTAACCCTTTCTAAACTTCCATATATAAAAATACGTGTACTCAAGTGGTTTTCCCTAATTTGGTGTTGCCCAGCCTCTTTTGAGAGTGGTCAGAAGGAAAAGACATCCCTTAATCTAACTCTCTTTACGCTACTTACGCCTCACCTCGTACATACACACGCGCACACACACACACACACACACACACACACACACACACACACACACACATATATATATATATATATATATATATATATATATATATATATATATATATATAGAGAGAGAGAGAGAGAGAGAGAGAAAAAAGAGGGTGAGCTTGATGAAAATTCTGTACGCATTTGCTTTAAAATATATTCTCACCGACCTCTATAAAGTAACGTGGAATATATATATATATATATATATATATATATATATATATATATATATATAGAGAGAGAGAGAGAGAGAGAGAGAGAAAAAAGAGAGAGATAGATAGATAGATATGCAAAGAGAGGGAGAGCTTGAAAATTCTGTATGCATTTGCTTTAAGATATATTCTCACCGACCTCTATAAAGTTACGTCGAATATATATATATATATATATATATATATATATATATATATATATATATATATATATATATATGGGGAGAGACCGAGAAAGAGAGAGAGAGTGAAATGTAATTCCTTTGGAATCTATTCTCATCGGCAACGTGGCTGAGTAAAAGTCATTCAAACTTATTGTCTTGCAAAAAGTCCGTTCCACTGATGGTTTTCAATCACCGCAGACTTTCAAAAGAAAATGTAAATAATTATTACAAAAATCACTTTAGTCAATTGAAATATCAAAGTATGAATTAGTGTCCGACTGTGAAGTGGATTTGATTTTTGTAGTTTTGATCCTGTGTCAAACGCCGGAAATGAAGAACTTAAAAAAGATGATTGGTTGACCAAACAGCAGAGGCGACAAAATGGATGTTAAAGAAAGAAAGATTAAAAACTAACGAAATCATATCACATACGAATAAAAATATGAAAGAACAATGAAGAAAGAAGAATGAATAAAACAATAATTGAATAAATTAATAAAAATGAAATAAAAATAGAAATGAAGAAATAATGAATACGGAAGAAAGAAAACTTATTGAAATAAGAAAGAAAGAAAAAAGAAAGAAAGAATGCAAAATACTAGAAAGAAAGAAAATATTGAACTATAACAGAGAGAAAGAGGAAAAGAGAGTAAAAAGTAAAAATGAAAAAATGTAATATATATATATATATATATATATATATATACAAATAAAGAAAAGTCACTGACATTATTCGGACTATTGTCCTCATCTTTGTTGTCATATTCACGACGCTTTAGCCGTTGTACGCTCCGACCTTTCTTTATTCGATTTGAATTCCGAATCGAACTCTTTATTCCGTCCACCGAGGTATACGGTTCTATTTCCACGTGCTATGCCTCTTCCGGATATTTCTGTTTCAGTTATTTCCTTTTACCTCAACTCTGAACAAAATGAATTAAATAAAGAAATATGAAACGAAGAAAATAACAGAAGGAAAGAATAAAAATCAATAGAGAAAGAAAAACTATATTTAATTGCTACATTGCAACGTGATTTACCTTTAATACGATAACCAGACACAAAGCTCTATGCCTCATCCAGAAAGAAGAGCAATAGATAAGGAATTTTGTTGTGGCAACGCGCTACCATTTCTTATAAAACTAGAAAAAAAACTGATCGAGATTTCTGTCTTAATTTCTGTACAGGTGAGGCCCATACAGAGGTGGGCGAAAAAAATCTAAAACTGGACAAAACAGAAGCTCGATCAGTCATAATGTATCTGCAAAAGAAAAGTATGACACCCAAGGAAATCCTTGAGGACATGGTATAGCGTGCATTTACAAAAAATGGACGAAGTTGAATTTTTTTTTCTTGGTTTATTGATTCTAAAACTGGAAATGAAAGAAATATGCAACATCTTTGTCATACAATACAGTTAAAAAGTTTGAAGTCACCCCCGGAATTAGCATAGGATGAATTTGACAGAATAGTGAGAAAGAAAGTGAAAAAGAGCTGTTAGATTCATTGAAAAGAGAATCAAATAATACAAAAACCATCTACAGCTCGATAAAAAGAGAAAGATCTCCTAAAGTGAGAATCTGGCACAGAAGGAAGCAATTAAGAGGGTCGTTCCAAAAGTTCTAAGCATCATCTAGAAAGAAGAGCCATAGCTGAACATTTTTGTTGTGACAACACACTACCACATCTTATAAAACTACAAAAACTAATTCATATTTCTGCCTTAATTTCTGAGCAGGTGAGGCACATACAAAAGTGGGAAGTGGGAAACAAATCTAAAAATGGACCAGAGGCCCGTACAGTCATAAAGTATCTTTAAAAGAAAGGTACGGCACCCAAGGAAATCCATGAGCACATGGTACAAATACTTGCTGAGGACTCCTCTTCCGATGCAACTTTGAAATAATGGGCCGCAGAATTCGTACGGGGCAGGGAAATCACAGAATATGACCTTCGGTCAGGTTGTCTAAAGCCCCAACCACTGATGAACAAGTGGATGCCATTCACCGTATGGATTTTAGATGAGAGACGTATTACTATGCAGCAGATAGCTAAGTTACTAGGCATTAGTTCTGGTTTGGTCCATACTAAACACTCTCAGCCACGGATCGCGTCGCCGATCAAGCAAAATCGAATAGTACCATATAAACGCAAATACTTCCCAGATTCTCGAAAGATCATATTTGCTCAAATATATATATATATATATATATATATATATATATATATATGTGTGTGTGTGTGTGTGTGTGTGTGTGTGTGTGAAAAGTGTATATAAATATAAATAAATATATATATGTATAATTATTTGTTTGTCTGACGATCGCTAAAGCATGAAACCCAGGGTCAAACTCACATCTATCCAACCAAATATATATATATATATATATATATATATATATATATATATATATATATATACACACACATATATATATATATATATATATATATATATATATGACGAAACATAAATACATCATACCTTGAAAAAATAACTACTCAGTATCAGGGATAGCGCTTATCTAAATATAAAATTGGAGAGTGACGTCATCACCAGGCAGCGACAGTCTGTTTCATGCCTGAACGCAATCTCCTGTTTGAAATAGACTGTTGCCGCTCGATGTTGATCTCAGGGTTCACTTTATATATCGAAGTTAACAATATGCAGGGAACCGAGGTTTCATGCCTGAACACACACTACTTCCAAGATGCCTTGGAGTTTACCTTCAAGAATGAAACCAGGCTGTCGGCATTATTATTTACATACGTCTGTTTCTGATCATGAGGACTTTTACCGGAATTTTTGGGTGGGGGAGATATTAATAGTTTAGTGATGCAAGTCTTAACAATTTATCCATAGTTGAGAGATGAATATGTGTATCCATCTTTTTCACAACGGTATTTCTATGTAAGTGAATATCATGAAGCCAACGCGATTTGGAACTCGGCTCTCCGATTAACAATTCGGAGTTATTATCATTACACCAACCGCACATCCAAGATTCCAACACCTAATACTCCCAAGCGGTCACTCTTCAAGGTACTAAACAACCTCAACATTGCTTAACTTTGCTGATCGTTCGGGAACCGGTGTTTTAACGATATGTTAACGTAAGCCATTCAGAAATTAAGGCCAAATTAAATGAATATATCTATGAATGCATTGTATATGCATGTTTATATTTTCAGCAAAATGATATCTTCATTTAAAGCTAAGCAAACTATCACTGTATTTCAGCAATTTTGCTGATCAATCGACTGTTAACAATCGTATTCCGTGAAGATGTGAGCAGTCATGGCTCTCGCCACTTTACTATCTTTTGTTGTCCCAAGTAACTTCTTTGAATTTTTACCATCTCTTCACACAATGTCACTTCATGTAAATTCACAAGATGTCTACCCGTGTCTTTCTTAATTTCAATGCGTCCTGTGAAGTGTGCGTTCTCCAGGTTATTTTTTTTCCATTTATTTACTCTCTCGCCTTACAATCAGTAATTCAAGCGTTATTCGTATGTCTCATTTCTCTTCAGGAAGTGCATGGTCAGGGATCTCCACTACTTCATCTTTTTTGTTCTTCTAAGTATCTTTCGACTTATGCCTTCACCATTTGTCTTTACCCTCGTTAAGTAGGTTACTCATTGTTTGCTATACTATCCTGTTGGTTCAACAAATCCAAAAAGAAAAACACAATATTCCAACTCCTTTTAGAGGAAGCACTCCTTAATTGAAAATGTTTTTACGGGTGTAGCAATACTGGCTACGATTGGTCAATTGCGGATTGGTGAAGGTATTTAAGTCA
This sequence comes from Acanthosepion pharaonis, assembly GCA_903632075.3. Taxonomy (NCBI): domain Eukaryota; kingdom Metazoa; phylum Mollusca; class Cephalopoda; order Sepiida; family Sepiidae; genus Acanthosepion; species Acanthosepion pharaonis. Next base: position 272,249 of record CAHIKZ030004700.1, on the reverse strand, counting down.
TAGAGCTTCTGAATTCTGACGTGTCCTTCTAGACAAGTTGCCACAGAAGAATATAGGTCAAGTTCTGTCCTGCTATTCAATCACAAGGATGTAAGGGATGGATTCGTACCTTTCCTAATTTGACTTTGGAATTCGAACTCGGCTTTCCAATTCCTCAATCCGAATAGCTATCCATGGCTCCATTGTGTCTCCTGTATGTTCTATGACTATTAAATTCTACATTGCATTATTATTTCTAAGAATTTCCAATTATTTCTTTCTAAGTGGAAGTATACGTTTTCTTGTAATTCCTATTTTCCTTAAATCATCCTCATTATTCATATGTGCTTCCCATGGTTTTCTTAGCAATCGTCACATCTCCGTTAATTCAAATTTCTTCTTCATCTGTTAGAAGATTCTCCGGTATTCTCTGCCATACTGCGGATTAGATAATACGAGAAGGTTAAATAATACAAAGAAGTTTCCTTGATTCTAACAATATTTTCTATCTCCTACTACTTTTCTTAATTTCGGAAAGGCATCATTTGCAATTCCTATGTGTCTTTTTCTGTTTGTAAATATAACTTTAGTTGTTAATAACCTGCTGAGTGACAAACAGTATGTTTTGATATTTCAGATCCATTACTGATGTCTCAATTATCATTACAAACCGAATCAGTGAGGTACTAGCAATAAAGTCAACACTAGTGCAATTATATATCAAAATCCTCAAAAAGTTGTAGTATATGAGTTACTGTACAAACTCTCCACTATAGAGCCCCCGGAAGAGTTTTCTCAATTTTCATATCATTCCAAATAGGGATGACAATGAAGGTCAGTATTAAAGTCTAGTCCTCTTATGCCTACGTCTTCAACTCAGGCCTTCTCTAAGACATTATTAACGATATGCCTAAGAACATACTCAGATCTCTAGTCAATACATATTATCTAGTAAAAATCACTGAGTAAGCCTTAAGCTTTCATGATGAATGATTCTTTTTCTCAAGGAAGATCCTTGTCTTGAACACCTGTTCAGAGTCAAGAACGCATATATACGACCGATGCTAAAATAATTGTCGATTCCTTTTATCGCTTAAGAGAGTATCTTGTCCTCCAGCTATTTTCTATCTTTGCAAGAGCAAGATAAGACCATAAAAGGAGTATTGCTGCCATATCTAGGCAAGAGCTGTCCAGTCCTCACTGCCCAGCCTTCAGAAGCTTCTTCGCTGCCAAGTGAGTAACGAATTATTTTCACTTTACAGTATTTATGCCACGAGTGAAACATCGCAAGCTTCTCGGGAATCTATCGCTATTTTCTTGGCAAAAGTTCTGACCAGCTACGTTCCTTCGTTCCAAGAGTTCTAAATTTCACAGATCAGAGCCGCCATTCCCTAACACAGAAAAAATCGTCCCCTATTTTAACGTATTCCGTCAGTGAGAATGAAATACTATTCACACAGCTCCCTTCTAAGTTGCTCCCTTGTTCACTACATTCTAAACCTCTTTAATCTAGAATTTACCGTTATCTTTCCTACATATAGTTATAAAATTCACCTCCTCGTCTTTCTTATATCAGCCTCAATAAGTAACCCTCTATCTTGAATGGCTCATGGCCCTTATATTTGGTGAACAATTCGAAATAAATACGTTATTTACATGTGTACTATTGTTCTCAATTTGTTTTTATTGTCACGAGATTTCGTTCGTTGTGATACTACATTATTACTGCCTAAGGATTGTGCAACAGTAGCATTATCAACATCCACATGAATCTTTTAGTAGCAGCCAACAGTGAAATTTAAGTGCTGCTTTCTCAGCTTTCTGTTTTCTTTTTTTTATTTTTTATTTTCTGTATTCTTCTTTTTTTTCATATATTTCCAGGTTTTAATTTTTCTCTTTTATTTTTCATTTCTGTCTTCGATACAATCCTTTATTATTTTAATTCTTATTCCTTGTTGATTTTAACGTCTTTCGTTCGTCTGTTTAAGATTTTTCTTTCCTATCGAAGTCTCTCTTACAGAAAGACTGTCTTCCAAAAATGTTCCTTTTTCTTTCATTGAAGATTGTAATTCACGGCAAAGCAAACAACCTGTAGAGATTTTCCACAAGCCATAAGTGTGAGAGAAGAAATTATTAGAATAGAATTTACGGTTACATCTAAGGTATTTCCACAGTAAAATGGTGAGACCTATTTGCCAATCTAGTACTGTACTTAAATTCATGTAGATCAGGTACCAAAAAGGGAAATTCACAAGAAGAATTACCATGTAAATATGTATAGAAAAGGCAAAGAGAAGCTACGTCAGGGCGGTGGGACAATCATAAAAGCCAAGATACCAGGGCAGGACCAATAATCTTGCAGATTTCCTCTTTGGATTTTGTCAAGAATCTCGAGATATAGAGCAGGTGTACCTGCCCAAATGTGGAAATTAATATTTTTCTCCTTTGTTTTGTTTTAAAAGTCCTCTTCGCATTTTTTTCATTTTAATTTTATTTATGTTTATTTTTTTATTAACATTTACTTAATATTAATTATGGTTTGCCATTTTTGTTGGCACATTCGGTCATTTTTTAATCCTTTGTCATCCTTCCTTATATAAAAGTCCTTCTTTTTATTAGCTTCATCAATTACTCTCTTCAAATTTCGTTTTTGTAAATTGATCCTAATTTCAGTCTTTTTGTTATTTTTTCACATCGATGTATTCTCTGCTTTCATTTTTTTCTTTTTCTTTCCTCTTCATTTTCATTTAGCTTATACCACCCCGTCTTTCTCCCTTTATTTGTATCCTCTCTTCTTCATCTTTTTCATCTTTGCACCTGCCTTTCGACACTTCTATATGACATCTCAACTTCTAGAACCTCTATAGTTTTAACTTCTGCATTCTTCTCTATCGCCTTTATTTTCTTCTTTCTTCTTCTTCTTCTTCTTATTATTATTATTATTATTATTATTATTTTAAAGTCACATTTTCCTTCCTTTTCTTCTTCTTTACTTCTTGTCTTCTATATTTTAACCTGTCTTTTTTCTTCGTTTTTTCATTATTATTATTTTAAAGTCACATTTCTTCTTCTTCTTCTTCTTCTTCTTCTTCTTCTTCTTCTTCTTCTTCTTCTTCTTCTATTATTATTATTATTATTATTATTATTATTATTTTAAAGACACATTTCCTAATTTTTCCTCGCCATTAAAAAGTTCAACTTCCGGTCACATTTTTTACCGCTTCTTCTTTCACTCCGAGGGAAGCAGGTCGGAATTCTTTGAACATATCAAAAGGAAGCCTAACGTGAAAGGCTAAAAGTCAATCAGAATAGAATCGAAATCGATCGCCCTTTCAATCAAAATTTCAACCACCCCAACACCACACAACAAAAGTGGCAAAAAATATTCGCAAAAAAAAAAAAAAAAACGTAGAAAAAATACTTTCAACTCAATGGCGACATAATGCAATTATTTGCTGAATTTCATATTTCGCTGCTCTCCTTTTAATAAAATGAAATAATGAGTTAATTAAATCGAGATAATTAAAAAAAAAGATAATGAGAGTTATTGGAGGCCAGATCATAAAAATATTTCACTTATTTGTTTATTTCCATTGGTCATCATAGAAAACTGATAGGAAGAGTCGTGCAAATGTATCAAAAATTGAATTACGTTACCATATTGTAGCATTGTGAATAATTCAAATATTTGGTTTTTGGTTATCATGGATTTTAGAAGTCAAAATCATTGTTTACTAACCCGTATTCTCCTGGCAACAGTTCTAAATCATGATATATATATATATATATATATATATATATATATATATATATATATATATATATATATATATATACTTCATCAAAATAATAAGACCAGAGACAAACATTCTACGAAATTGTACGAAAAATGTACAAAAACATTCAACAACCAAATTTAATAAGTTCTACCTCCACTGGTTTTGATGACTTCAAAAAGTCATTGGTGCATGCTAGAAATTAGTGTTTCCATTAAGCTAAAGATAGCTTCACGAAGTTTATTTTTTGTTGAATATTGTTTGCCATTTCGATAAACATCTCTTGTCATCCATCCCTAAACATATTCAATTGGGTTCAACTCCGGTGAGCATGCAGAATGTCTCATGAGACGGGTCCCATTTTGTTGTAGAAATGTCAAGACCCGGCATACAGCGTGGATTGCAGCATTATCCTGTTGGAATAACCATCCATCCCATACAAACGATGGCCCTCCGTCACCAACAATACTTTTTTGTAGTATGCTAACATAACCAGCCGCTGTCCTATGACCCTGCACCACCTGGAGCTCCATCGTCCCTCTGTAAGAAATGGCGCCCCATACCATTGGGAACTTCCACCACTATGACTGTGGAGAAAATTTCAGGAGGCATGTTTTTGTTATGCCAATATCGTTGGAAGCCATCAGGACCATCTAGATTTAATTTTTTCTCATCAGAAAACAGGACTTTCTTCCACTTCTCAATGTCCCATGTTTGGTATTCACGACCAAACCATAAACGGTTCACTTTGCGCTTTTTATTTGCCATGCCTTTATGTCGTAAGTGTCCTCTGATGGTTACTGGATTGCAATCAGTATCTGTGGCTGCCTTAATTTGACTAGAAGAAAATCCATTGGCTTTCACAACAACTCGTCTTATTCTCCTACTCAATGCCGGAGATTTTTTTTGGGGGGGGGCTAACAGTAGACTTTGCGTTTCCATTATTCATACTGTCTTTTAGAAAGTTGCAAATCACAGTTTTACTGCGATTTACCATAGCTGCGATCGCCCGCTCTGACAAACCTGGATTATGGAAATCTAGAATTCGAGCACGCTCAACTTCGGTAAGTTTGTTTGGTTTAGGCATGGTGACACCTTTACGCAGTGATTGCTAATCTCTAATTGAATTAAAAACATTGGAATTACACTAGATCTAACAATTTATACCCCCTGGTCTTATAATTTTGATCATGTGTAAAATGCCTGATTTCATAAAAATGTCCATTTCTGAATAAATTGACAACTTTTTGTCTACATAACCTTAAGTAAGAAAAAGTTTATAATGTATCCATGACAAACAGTCTCTTATAAAAAATTATCAAATGGTCTTAAATTTTTTATCAGGAATGTATATATATTGCATATTTGGGCAAGGCAGTAAACTATCTTTCGAACATATTTCGTTAATTATGACAGGAGAAATTTGATGAATTATTTCGTTAGTTTTTCTAATATTCTTACATTGAGTGAGACTAAAGGAGTGTAAAAATTATTCGTAGTGGCTATTGTCTCAAGCGTTGTCGTGAACTTCTTTAGCCATTTTCAAGCGTTTTTGTTAAGTGCTTTTAATTTTGTTTCATGCTTGTTTAAGATGTAGGTTTTGTAACATCGAAATAATAGTCGCCTATATTCTGAACATCGCGAATTGAGTGGGACTGGAATTCTAGTTGGCGGCGTTCTATTTTAAAAATCTTCGACGCACCGTTTCCGCTCCAGAATAAGGTTAAATTTATACTGGTGTCAGATGTTAAAACATCTGACACCAGTATAGTTTTAATTATAAGGGCCTCTCGCACGGCGAGATTTCTTCGATTATAGGACCTATGTAGGATGCTAGTGTTATCTTATTGATTATTGTCAATTGTGGGTGGCTAAGTGCCTTTTTTTTTGCAATTTGTTCCGATAACACACCTCTCTCTCTCTCTCTCTCTCTCTCTATATATATATATATATATATATATATATATATATATATATATATAATGATCCGCAGACAGAATGCTCATCAGTGCTATATATATATATATATATATATATATATATATATATATATATATATATATATAAATTTAAAGATATATATATATATATTGTAACTATATATGTATATATATATATATATATATATATATATATATGTATTGTAACTAATATATATATATATATATATATATATTGTAAATTATAATTATAAAAGTAAAAATATTTTTGAAAATTATCCAAATTTTCATTTTAATCAAGAAAGTCGAAACTCATATGGTCACAATATATGGCAAAAAAGAAGGTGTCAGTGTAAACTGACACCAGGAGGATATCAACCAAAATTGAAACAAAGAAACGGATTCTTTGCTCTGTGATCTTTTCTCTTAAAATTAACTTCCCAGCTTCTACCCCGCAAACTTTAAATTAGCATTAGCACAAGACCCACGGTGCCATCATTCCAGGCTGTGGTCTTGAGAAATTTTTCCACGGTATTGCCGATAAACTCACTTTAAATATCGGCCTTGTGTCACATTCGGTAGTGACGTCGGCGCACTGAAATATACCATCGCTTTTGAAACATGCCTAAGTGTGTTCGGAAATATTTTAGGCAAACGAATATGTTTGTTCGGCTGTGTGTTTAGATAAGATGAATGTGACTTTAATTCATTGGAAATAATAAAACGGTTTTATTTTTAGTTCTTTTGTCCCAATGATGATGTATTTTATTATTTATTTAAATAAAAAAATGAAAATAAACATCATTTATGTATTTACATGAAAAAACAAATGTGCAATACGATTTTAAACGAAAAGTAATTGCTCCTTTTATGGAGAAGGTACTGGGAATAATCAACTGAATCGCAAATGGCTTGCAAGATTTCAGGCTGGATATTTCCCACTGGACAATTCTTCAGTCAAGTCGACCAAGTAAAGTTGATAGTTAACAAATGAAAAAGTTATTGGGGAAGAAACTGCTTGGTCAACATACTGAAGTCATTCAATTGTTGAAAATTATTTGCACTGAAGTTAGTAACTTTGATGTGCGACTTCCAAATTAATAAAAGAAAAACTATTTGGCTGTATTTCTTCGTGAGATTCGTAACTGAAGGTGAAACGCTAATTTACAGTGTTGGAAACAAATTTGACGCTGAAGAATCGTTTATACTTTATGATAACATAAAACGAAAGTAAAGCAAAACTGTGTCATTGAGGGTGACGCTCTGCATATGAGTTTAATCAGACCATCCAATTTAGCAACCTTTTGAAAAATCAAGAAAAATCACGTTTATCTATGATCATTGATCCGGCTATTAGGTCAATAGATGGTTTGATTTGGACCAGTATGATTTTTGGTTGGAGATAGTTGATTCACTCTCCATTCTGTCAGATAGTATGTGTGGTGTTTTATTTTCGAGTAGAGATACAATTATATGTGTCATTTGCAATATGAAAAATACCAAATTCTTAAAACAGGATATAAATTATGATGAAGAAATGTAATATTTCATGTAAGATGGCAAGGAATTTAGTGCGTAATTTTCAATAGATAATGCGGTGAATTTATTTCTGTGAAGCTTTCAATAGGCAATGGAGTGGCCATTGTTTTGAGACATATCAGTGAATGCTTACAGTAGATCAGAGAAAGTTGTAGGGCCATGGTGATTTTCTAAGCAAAGTTTAGATGTGACACAAGGCCGAAAGTGTGGGATACCTCGTCAAGTATTACTTGGTCGTAACTGTTTTAGTAAAACAAGCTTGCTAACCATTACACCACGTCGGGGTGAGCAGATTGAAGATTTGTGATGTTTCTATGCTACATTTTTTATTTGATTCAATTTTTGTTAGAAAATCGTGTAACGAATGATGTCTTCAGCGGCCACTCTTCTAGATCGTTTTTACATTAATGGGTCTGTCCACCAGGGCTCTTGAACTGACTTTGTTGCATATTTTTATCAATGACCTTCCTGGTGACATCAACGATGCGGATCACTCAATTATTTACTCCTGTCATAAAAGTAATGGAAAAAATCACAAAATATAAGATTTTCCTCATTCTAGATGCCAAGAAAATAACTTTATCGAACCTATCAGAATTACTATTAACATACACGCATTTCGTATCCAAATGGGCGCAAGTTAGGGAACATGTACTGGAGACACAGCAACAATCGGTGTGACTAGGTAAGACAATCTACTTCTTATTTTTAAATATGGTATTAGTTTTCTCGATTGGTTGTTCTGCCAAGTTTAAATTGACCACTCTACATTACGATTTTACCAATAGCTAAAGAAAAAAAAGACAGTTTCATAATTTTACCAGTGCTTTAGTACAAGTTGAATGCAGACAGGGTTGACCGGAATTTGAACTCAGATCACTGATACCATTTCTGTAATAATGTAACCATTATGCCATCAGTACATCCATGAAGGGAAATACACATTTAAATTTTTTATGCGTTTAATCTCATCTGCTCGGCACATCCGCCCCTCTATACCTTTCTTTCTTTCTTTCTTTCTTTGTGTCATGTCGCTTGATGACTTGAAGAACCATCTCCTTCCAGATATCCCGGCTTTTTGCTCCATTACGATGCCTATTTCTCTTTGTGCGGCTTATTTGGAGATCTATTTAAACAAACTCGTCAAGTTGGTTATTTTCTGCTTGAATCTGCTTTTCTTACACGAGAGGGTTAGATTCTCGAATTCTACTTTCCACAATCCAATGAGCTGTTTCTTTCTAATTATTAGGAGCAGTTTATTTGTAGATCCTCTTCTTGATACTGAATTGTCGCGAATATAATCTTTTAATGGTCAATTTTTTTATTGGTAGAACCACCTCTCTGTAGATTCAAGTGTTCTCAACATGCTGAAGAAATTTCCCAGCATTCACGGGAATATGATAGATTAAACCAGTACTTTTTCCTTATTTTCTAATGACATTTTCTATGTCTTCTTACTTCGTCCATTTTCTGAAAGGCATCTTTCGCTATTCTTATTCGATTTCAAATTTCTGTATCACTCTTTTGTCTCGTCTGTTACTATACAACCCAGTTAGGTAAATTTTGGCACTGGCATAATTTTGACGGACTTCATAGGCAACTCACGCTTTGGTTTGTCCATTTTACTGATAACTAAACATTCTGTCTCCTTATAGTTAATAACCCATTTTTCTTGATTTTCTTTTATTTCATTTTATAACAGACCTTTCTTTGCAATCAAACCTTTGTCATCAGCCTAACCTATGCTGATAATTTATCCTGCTAAGACTTCCAGTACTCCTCGAATCGACTCGCTGGACAAGTTAAATAGAAATTTCTTGGTTACATAATAAGGAAAGAGAGCTGGGAGTAATTAATAGTCACAGGACGAATTGTGTGCAGAAGAGGCAGAGAATTCCTATTTATTAAATTGAATTCAATATATATATATATATATATATATATATATATATATATATATATATATAAAATTTGAAACAAGGTAGTGTGATGCTATCCATTATTTAGGGATTTATAGGCAAATTTGAAAGATGTTTATCGTGTCATTTCTAAAAGGTTTCTCATTCTTTGACATTCGTTTTCTCTCTACTGAAGCTGAATTCTCAAAAGTCTGTGCCTGTCTTTACTTAATAATGGTGGTAATTTTTTCGTTTATCACTTTAAGAATGATTGTATAGAATCTATCTATCTATCTATCTATCTACATATATGTGTTTTGGGTGCGTATGTGTGTGTGTCGGTGTGTGTGTAAAAGTGAACATTGGGGTCAAAACCCAGCGACAACAGTCTTCTTCATACTTAAACGCACTCGATAGCCTGACGATTGCGTTTTAGCATGAAACAGACTCTCGTGGCTGGGTATTTCTTTGCAAACAAAACTTTGTCATCAGCCTAACCTAATTTATCCAGCTAAGACTTCCAGTACTCTTCGAATCGTTTCGCTGGACAAGTTAAATAATCCGGTAAGAAAATTCTTGGTTACATAATAAGGAAAGAGAGCTGAGAGTAATTAATACACTCAGGATGAATTCTATGCAGAAGGGGCAGATAACCCGCGAATAATCGGTTTAGTGGATCTATGTGAATAGATGCAGGAGAATAGCGTTGTAGAGTGTCGGAGCTTGCGGAGACAAGAAGTTGTGGAGAGGCACAATCACATACGCCCTAATGGTGACACGGCACATAAACGACAGAAGAAGGCTAAATATTGAAGATCTGAGAACAAAGACGTTAATCTTGTCAGATTATCCCTCAGCTATCATTAATAGCTTTGGCCATAACAAGTGTCCAGCATCAGAAATGGTTAATCAACTGTAAGGAAACTTCGCCATTGCATACGAGTTGAACGAGACCGCGGATGAACCTCCATATGTTCCCGATATACTCAGTAAAGACGCAAATATTCTAGACTTTTTTGTTGTTCTTCTTCTACGCACCGTGACACTTCAGAACGTTCGTGATCATAGATCGCCACAATTTCATATCGTTTTTAGCTCTTAGTATATTTTGTCTTTTTCCATCTCTCCCAAATCCTGATGCGCAATCAAGCTCGCAAAGTAACTTATGTTTTGCTTTCCTCTGTTACTCCTGCCTTCAATCTGCCCTGTGAGTATCAAATTTTCTAAGCCCTCTTTCCTCATTATGAGCTACAGAAATTCGAACTGTCTCTTCCAGATGTTAAGTATAAGTGTCTATTTTGTTTATCTTATCTAGAACTTAATCGTTGCTCATATTTTCGATCCATAGCATTCTTATCATCCTACTGTAGAACCAGATTTCTGTTGCTTCAACATTCATTTGTGAAAAGACTGTCAATATAGCAGGATTGATATTACATAGCATTTCAGTAATATTTCTTTGTTTCTAATTATATTTTTATCTTTCTTAATACTTTGCTTACAGTTTGAAAGACATCTTTGTGTATCACAATGCACATTCATATTTCCGTGTCACACTTTTCCGTCCTGTCAATACGTTTCCTAGATATCTAACGTTGTGCACCTGCTTATTTTCGGCAGCTCCTATGTGTAATATGCATGCTTAATTCTTCCCTTCCTTACGATTTGCTAAAAGAAAAACAGAATGAAAAATCTCAGAAATAAGAGAAACAAACCAAAGTAAAAATTAAAGAGGAATTAAGATTCAATAGTTAAGAGGAAGAGTAAGATGACGGATGAAAATGAAGAAAAGAAAGAAAGAATTAATTGATTGAACTCACAATGACTATGGCACCAATTCACAAACCAATGCTTTAAGATTAAATATTTTATCAATGAGATCACCGGTTAGTGCTGTCTTAGCATGATTTAATTCGGTTTTCTAGAAACTGGTTCTTTCCAAAATATTTTACCTAAAATTCAACACATTTCTGATATGTCAGTAATGCCTCAAAAATAATATTAACTGAATAAATAAAATATAACTAAACAATATTGAACATACAATTGAATCAGCTTATGAAACAGAAACAAAAATATTGTTGCCAATTCTTAATATTATATAAAACGATAAAGATAATATAAAACTAAACAACTATCAAAAAGAAATCTGTTATTCTGTGATACTAAGTTTAATTTAATTTTATTTTCCGTCCAAGAAAGATATATTAAAATTATTGACGTTAAAAGCTGATTTTTCTCGACACGCATCTTCATTTTTCCTGTATTATTACAGTGTCTTCGTCAGTCTTCATGAGATGTACATTACATCTTATTATTCTGGTGTGCTCCCCCTTTAAGCCATTCACCTCTAGCATTGCATGGAGTATGCATAGATTAAGACGATTAAATTTTCTTTGACATCTATGATATAGAAACATTGGTGGGTTGCATCCTGGAGTGTTGGAAAAGATTGGTGATTATGATGTATACATGCATGTGCACAAATGCCTTTCTTGGGTTTTATACTCGCACACACACACACACACACGGACACACAGATGGACACACCAACAAACACGCATGCATACATACATATATATATAGAGAGAGAAAGATAGATCTAATAACACACAGTGGGTAATTAAAAGATAAGAATACAGATATCTTTCCTCGCCCTTTCTCGGACCAATCTTAATTGTCTTATTACCCTTTATGCAGAAGAACATTTTCACTGACAGTTCAAAGAGACATTTGGGTCACTAACACACAAAAAAGAGAATGTCTAATATCGAGAATATTTAACATGAAAAAACATAAGAAAAATTGATTCCTTTTAATAATATATGGAAATATCCACCCTTTGCCTGATGAAGGTCGCGAGACCGGAAACACGCGAAGCACAATTATGGAAAATAAAGTATAATATATATATATATATATTTTTAAAATCCAAGTTAGAATTAAAACGTTTTCGATTTCTCTCTTCTTTTTAATATATACACTTTTCTCACGTTGGAACAACTATAACCTCTTCCCTTTAAATATATATATATATATATATATATATATATATATATATATATATATTATTTCCGTGCACAACGCAATCTTCAGTCTATACTTAGCAACTGAAGATTACGTTGTGCTTGAAAGTCCGATTTGTGCAACTGGTGAAAGATAATATATATATATATATATATATATATATATATATAGAGAGAGAGAGAGAGAGAGAGCGAGAGGCCATTTAGGCAGCATTCCCGCTTTTATACATGTTTCGTTAAAGACAACGAAAAAATTACTACAATTAAACTTTCTATTTAATTTTTCTTGAAATTAAATGAAAGAAAAGAAGAAACACTAGAAAGAAAGAAAGAAAGAAAGAAAGAAAGAAAGAAAGAAAGAAATGCAAAATTATTAAATGAAAGAAAAGCATGAACGCTAGACAAAAGAAAGAAAAGAATTAAATGTAAGAAAAAGCATGAAAGCTAGAAAGAAAGAAAGAACGAAAGAAAGAAAAAATGCAAAGAAAGAAATGAAAAACATTCAAAGAAAGAAATATGAATCAATGAATGAAAGAAGAACTTAGCTCAGATAGAAAGAGAAGAAAAAGAAAAACTAGAATTTAGAAGTATCTGTATAGACAGAAAGAAGAAAAGATATCGAGAAAAAAGAAAAAGAAAAGAAATAGAAAGAAAAGAAGAAATAAAGAAAGAACAAGAGGAATACAAAGAAAGAATAAAGAACAAAAGATGTAATTAAATAAAATGAAAAGACAGAAACTAATAAAAAGAAATAATTTTCGAGTGAATGAAAAGAATGGAATAGGAAAGGAGGAAAGAGAAATGATGAACCACAATGAGAATTATAAACGGCCATATTGAATTCTTTCCGAATCGTCCGAATCCTTTATGGCCAAATGCAAATCAAATAAGACTACACACATTTTTGATGAAATTCTTTTATCCTGAAACCATAACAATCACAAAACTATTGTTAGCTTTGGATATCGTATGCACATTTCAATTGCTCAACAACTTATACGTACAGGATCTCATTGCTATATTTTAACGTTTCGGCACATACACACACACACACACACACACACACACACATATACACATATTCTTATTCATCCAATGTATTCGTATCGTGATTGCATGTTGGGAATATCTGTCAGGTGAACAAGTGAAATTACGTTTACTGGAAAATCCTGAAACATTACTTTAGTCACAGACTTTTAGAAGAAAAGAATTTTCTCATTCGTTTTTATTATATTGAATTCAACATATATATATATATTCAATTTGAAATGACAAGATAGTGTGATGTTATCCAATATTTAGTGATTTATAGTCAAATTTGAAAGATGTTTATCGTGTCCTTTCTAAAAGGTTTCTCTTTCTTTGACATTCGTTTTCTACCTACTGAACCTGATTTCTCAAAAGTCTGTGCCTATCTTTATTTAATAATGATGGTCAAAATTTTTTGTTTACCAATTTAAGAATTATTGTATGGGATCTCTCTCTCTCTCTCTCTCTATATATATATATATATATATATATATATATATATATATATATATATATATATATATATATATATATATATATATATATGGATGGATGTGTATGTGTGTGGGTGTAAAAGTAAACATTGAGGTCAATACCCAGCAGCGACAGTCTGTTTCATACTGAAACGCAATCGCGATAGTTTGATGATTGCGTTTAAAATAAAACAAATTTTCGAAGCTGAGTGTTGACCACATTGACCACTTTTTTTTACAAAAGCTATATCCATGATACTGACCACTAACCCATAAATATATTATGATATATATATATATATATATATATATATATATATATATATATATATATATATATATATATATATATATATATATATATATATATATTTTCTCTGTTCATGTCATTCTCTTTCTCTCTCTCTCTCTCTCTCTCTATATATATATATATATATATATATATCAGTGGCGAATGTACGGAATGGCTTAAATTTTTCCCAGTTAAATAATTTTTGTGTAACAATAAATTATTGATAATTTTTACTGACATCTTTTCACTTATAATAATTTTAGGTCTTCCATACCTTTATTTCCTGAGATAAATTGCGAATAAGCAATTGTTTACTAGAGTAGAGTATGCAGAGAAGGCCCTTTTGTATCATTTCCACGCCAATTCTATGCACAGGCACGAAGTACGTGTAAGAATTGTATAAATGCAAGTTGAGTGGTTATGGTTCAGGGAAAGAAAAATGATGGCAAAAGTAAAGCAAATGTGTTAACTGTTTCTGTTTTAAAAATGGAGATGGATCGAGAAATTTGGTTTTATTTTCTTGGGTAAAAACCAGGTCCTAACTTCATCTTCTTCAAAGAAGATGAAGTTAGGACCTGGTGCCTATACTAAACTTAACGCTGTGCCAACAATGTTGTGCCAGAAGGAAAACTAAAAGATAATTCTATTAGGCAACATATGAAGAAAGATGAAAAGACTAATTGTTTCAATGCTCACAATGCTTTTTAATAAATGTCGTCATTTATAATGTTATATGTAACCAAATATTAATGCATAATTCTATTCGACATAAAGTTTTCTGTTGTTATTAAATAACCGTCTGATTCCGCAGAACTACTACTTATTAACATAATGATTGAAAAAGTATATTTCAATATGTATACGTGAAAAACATCTAATAAAAATGAATTAAGCTCATACGAGCAAACTGGGAACAAAGAGACTGTCTACGGAAAGAGAAAACGAACTTTCGATACAAAAAACTTTTAAACAAAAAAAAATGTTTTCTTACCGGATTTATTCCATTTTATACAGGGAGAAAATCCCAGCAGAAATAGAATATCTACTAATATTGGGGGACTGAATATTAACAGCTAAAGACACGTGTATGCCTCTGTTTTGACTCAGAAAGAAAACTGAAAGAACTATTAGACCAGGGAGGAAAAGAACGCAAGAATAAAGTAATATTGAAAAAAGAGAATACATTTTTGCTAGGACAATCCAAGACAAGATTTGAGCTACATATTGGGGATCTCAATAACATGCAGGTACAGTAATTTAAGTGTATGTCTAAGGAAGAACTATTGACGAGTTAACGGCCAGCTAACTAGAGGTGGTGTCTCAATAAATCACCGTGGAGAAGGCAACGGGAAACCACTCCACTAGCAATTCCAAAACATATCATGGCATTTAACAAACAAAATATGAAAGCTAACGGCGTAAAGTCTATTGGAATTAACTCCTCACTCGGTAAAGAGTGACATCTGCAACAGGTGTCACCTGACGTCATCTAGCGACTGTCAGCATAAACTGTGTTAAAGGGGGCCAAATACCTTGGGATTGATCCACCGCCCAGTAAGGGATGACATATGCGACAGATGTCATCTCACAGCAACCGTTGGCATCAAACTAAAAATAATTTTCGGGACATGGAATATTAGAACATTAAACTGTTTCTAACGAGATTTTCCTCTTTCTAAATACTTTGCTTAGTTTTTTCAAGGCATATTTCTCTACCCTATGCGCTTTCATATTTCGGACTGTACTTTCCTTCTTCTATTTAAAAACTTCCCAATTATATTGTTGTACTTCGTTGAATTTGTCATCCCCACTTTGAAATTTGCATGTTTGGTAGTTGCTTTTGTTGAAAACCATAGGTTTTCAAAATTTTAAAATTTAATATCGCTCATTAATATTCTTTAGGCTAACTGTGAAAAGTAAATAGGATGCTAAGTGATGTGATGTAATGCTATTAAGCATTACATCACATCACTGAAAGTGAGTAAATTTTGTTAATGTTGTTATTGAATTATTTTATTTTCCGTCCAAGTCAATTACCTTTTCATTTAATATGTGTGGCATTCTCTATATATTAGGTTGGTGCAAAAATAATGACGTAATAATGTCGTTTTTGATGTATTTTTTAACGTAAAAAAACGACATTATTACGTCATTATTTTTGCACCAACCTAATAGAAGACATGGTTATTTTTATGTATGACTAATGCATTTGATTAGTTTTTAATTAAAATATACTTTTGTGTTCATAATTACGTTTTTAATTTCTGAAAGTTTCCCCAATATATTGTAGGGGACAGTTATGATAGTTTGTTATATATACCTGTTTCGGAATTATTATTGCTATGAATATTTTGGGTTCTGATCATATCCATAATAGTTTTGGGTGTGACTGTAATAATTTTGATATTATTAAGATTGGATAAATTGATTTAAAAATAGATATTAATGCGTTAGAAGGTAATATTATGATTGTTTTTAACTAGTTTAAAGACATTGTTGTTGTCTTATTAATATCATTCATCTGTCATAGTTGTATATCTTTAATCTCTTTCTCATAACTTTGTGCTGAAATAATGAGGATATCTGAGGTTCTTAAAGGCATTTTCTGGCATATTGAGGGGTGTAAATGCTAGGTAGATATTGGGGAATGCAGATTCTCAAAGCTTTTAAATAAAATCTTATATTTATTCTAGATTTTATTATGTTGCAGTTTTGATATTGGTGTGGACAAGCAGGCGCATGCGCACACACAGATATATGTATTGAGGGTGTATATCTATATCTATACCTCTTTATATATGTATATTGAGTGAGTTGAAGAGTAGACATGTCATTAATACACGCTGATATTTTGTGCCGCAAAATGATACAGTGACGTGTATGTTCGCTTACGTTAGCAAAATCCATGATGAAAACTGTGTATTGAGATGGCCGTCTCACAAGTGATGAACACATCTGCTGATTCACATTAGCAGCCATGACACTCAAATGGCGGGAAAATTAGTTAGAGTCTTCCATTTCGACTGTGCGTCGCTTGCAGCTTCTCGCACACACGCAGATGTCGGAATTGCTGAAGGATACGGAGTAGTTATGATTAAATATAATATCACATCTCGTCTCCGGGACACATCCATATGTGTGAGAAGAAGAAAAACAAGAAGAACAACAACAAGAACAAGATTAAAAAGAACAAGAACACGAAGGAGAAAAGAAGGAGAAAAAGAAGATAGAGCAAGAAGAATATGTATAAGAACAAGATAGAAGAAGAGGATCAAGAAGAAGAAGAAGAAAAAGATAGATGAAGAAGGACAAGAAGAATAAGAATAAGGATATGAAGGATATCAAGAAGAAGGAGAAAAAGAAAAAAAGTTAGAAGAAGAAGGACAAGAAGAATAAAAACAAGGAGAAGATCAAAAAGGAGAAAAGTAAGAAGGTAGAAAAAGAAGGACAATAATAATAATAATAATAATAATAATATGAAGATCAAGATGAATGAGAAGAAGAAAAAGAAGAAGATAGAATAAAGACAATAATAATAATAATAATAATAATAATAAGATCAAGAAGATTTAGAATAATAAGGAGAGGAAGCTCAAGAAGAAAAACAAGATAAAAGAAGAAAAACAAGAATATTAATTATAATAATGAGAACAACAACAACATTTAAAAGAAGAACAAGAAGACCAAGAAAAATAAAAACAAGGAGTAGAAAAAGAAAATCACGAAGAGGAAGAAGAGGAAAAGATCAAGAACAAAAAGAACCAAGAGAAGAAAAACAATAACAAGAAAAACAACATCAACAACAACAAGTACAAGAAGAAGAAGAAAAGAAGAAAAAGACGAGGAAGAAGCAGAAGAGAAACAAAAACGATAACAAGAAGAACAACAAAAACAACAGCAAGAAGAAGTAGAAAATAAATACGAACATGAATAAAAACAAGAAGAAATTAAAACTACTAAAATGTCGAAGAAAATATCTAGTATAAGATAGAAAGAGATATTATTAATATTAGTAGTAACACTGATAGAATTAGTAAATAAAGAAGAAGAAAAAGAAAAAGAAGAAAAAGAAAAAGAAAAAGAAAAAGAAGAATGTTTTCTAAAAAAATTGAGGAAATGAGAAGAAAAGTGGGAGAATATAAAAAGCAAGGGTTTTAAATATGCGTAGTTAAAAGAATGAATTCAAAAATGAAATATGATTCACAAAGAATTAAAAGTTTAATCAAAAGAAAAAAGTTAAAAAATGGGTAAAAGATAAAGAAGCAAATTATGTAGAATTGTATGAAGAATATTTGTACTAGAAACAGAAAATGACAGAAAGAAAACGAAGAAAAGGAAAATGAAGTGTAAATCTAGAAATAAAAAGAGATAAAAGTGAAAGAAGAGAAAGAAACACACAAAAAAAACGACGACAGAATAAAGGAATAACAGAATAAAGGAATTAAAAAACAAATGAAGTAGAAAGCAACAATAAGGAAATAAAAAAAAACGTTATAGATACAAACAAAATAGAACAAAGCGTTCGAAGCCGAAAAACGATGAAGAATGAGGAAGATATAAGAATTAAAAAGAAAGTATAAGATGCGATAGAAGAAAGAAATAAAAAATGAAAAAAAAATAAGGAAAAAGACGAAATAAAAACAGAAATGAATGGAGGTTGAAAGTAAATAAAAACAAGGAAAAGAAAGAAACGAAAGAAAATAATAAAAAGGTTGAATTCGGAAAAAATAAAGAAAAGAAAAAACGAAGTTCGATTAGAAAAGCAACGTGATAAAATGTGCGAGTGATGTCGTCTGCTCATACATTTTATTTGTCTTTGGAAGCCCGGGTTCTTCATACACAATATTGGTATTGTCATTCAACTATCCCCAAGCCCTATTCGTTATTATAATACCGGGTGCCGCTTTCGATAGGTGAATAATAAACTGTCTCTGCAACTACGCGCATTTTAAGATATATTTGTCAGTTCCTGTGAAATTCTTTCAGTCTATGTTTTTGGCCTTTTACAGCACATGTTTGCCCTTGTCTGACATTAAGCAATTGCTTGTCCTTCACTGCTTCTAAGTGTGCAAGGGTTTTAGTAACATATCTGCAGTGTTACGAAATCTAGTCTCAGAATGAATACCCGTAACGTTCGTTTAAAACTTTAACTATTCCAGTATGCAAGTATTTAAAATTTCCTGTTCCATGAATGTAAAATAAATGTGTATGCGTGTCTGTCACCCTAAATTGCATTATCTAACAGATTCAAAGACGAGTATATTTTCCCTTCTCTAGTATAAATTTTGTGCCAAAAATGAATACACGATTTTTTTTTTTTACAAAATTATGTTTATTGTTTGAAAGACAGTGATTTTTTTTATAAGGAACTATTCCTAATATAATAAACTTTACAATAAAAAATACATTTTTATCCCCTGTCCCGTCAGGATGTAGACAAATGGTTCTTAACCAGGGTGTCGCACCTCCCAGGGATGCGATATTGGTTCCTGTGGGGTGCAAGGAAACTGAATCATTAGGGTTGGTTTATTAAGGAAGATTTAGTGTAGTATTTGTCGACCTGATATAAAAGTTTACATTGTAAAAATTTTACCAATAGCTACCATCAAAATAGCGTAAATTGCTGATAAAACTTCGGTAAAGTTGGAAAAACTGCAGTGTGAAGTTTGTTTTCATAAAGAGCGGAACTACTGTTCAAATATTGTTGATGCGTCTTTGCTCAAATATAATTTATAAATATCGTTAAGTTGTCTTTGTGTTTACATTCATGCGTGGAGTGATGGTGTAAATATTGATGTTACCGTCATTTTATTTTATTTTATTTTATTTTTTTGCTAATATGAACGTAATCTGGAATTTTGTAATGCATTATTTCTTTGTCAGTGATGGGAATTAAATAAAATTAAATAAACACAATGATTTTGTTATTTACACATGAGATCAGTATTGTTTTGCGAGAACTGGTTGGTGGTTTGAAAGGGGCGCGAACAAGGAAGAAGTTTAAGAATCACAGATCTAGGCAATCCTTGGGGAATCCACTGCCAAGAGGATGCTTCTCCGATCACTACAATATTAACCTGTTCATCTTTCCCACCTATCCGCATAAATAGTGTCTCTTACTCTGTTAACTTCTACCACAAGTGGCTCCCTTTACGGAGATGAGGCTCACTGTAAAAAAATAGTTTCGTCGCAAAATAAGATATTATAACATATGATATTAAACTTATTAAATAACATATTTATCGTTTGTTGCATTGTATTTCAAACAACTTCATAATTATATCCTCCCAAATTCTTCTTATTTTAACTTTAATTTATTTTATTTATTTGATTTCACTTATATAAATTTATTTAATATATTTAATTTATTTAATTTTCTTCTTTTCTTTAACTTTCTCAGTGAAAAACTGGTCTTCATGCCTTTACCTGTCTTCCCGGTAAATTTATTTTCTCTAAAGTTAAATGTTAATCTGAACCAGGTAATATTGCGCTAATATGGCGGATGTAAATATTGTTCAACTGAAATATAACAACTTTGAATTGGTCATCAAGATGCATACAGTTTTTGACCAACTGCGGATGGACAAGATTTAAGGGAATTACCAAAAATCTTCTAAAAGTCAAGACCTGGATTAGCAACTCGCCGAATACTACTCTGAAACCATATGATTTGTTTATTTGTTTAACGGAATATCAACACCTTCATGGGTCATTTCATGCCAAAATTTAATTTTCTTGGGAGCATTAGTAATTCCATTTGAAAAATATATTGCTGTTTTTTAGGGGTTTTTTTTTTTTCAAAAATGCATTGCTGATATATTTTTAACAAAAACGTATTGCTGGTAATTTTTTTTACTATGAAAATGTAATGCTGGTATTTTTACAATAAAAAATGTATTTTCATACTTTCATAGTGTTTTGTCGTTGGTTAGATCCAGTGACAGGACCCAAAGTGTGTGAGTTCAAAACCCGGTTAAGGTAGTGCAGAACTTGGAGAGGGGGATTAACTGGAGATAAGTGATAACTGACATCCATTAAACATGGCACGTGGAACTAGAACAGACTACCCCAGTGAGCGAAATAAAGGGTTCAGTTCGATATTCCAACCACCAAAAGAAGGCCGAAGCATATAACGGCAGAAACCTTGTAATAAATATGGCGACAAAAATGAAGACAATAGTCCGAATAATGTAAGTAGTGTACATGATGCCTCATCTCAGAAATATAGAGAAGTTCTACTTTTTAATCCAAAACTGGGGGAAGGTGATGGATTCATGCCTTTTCTCAAAGATGTTTGCACTTTAGTGAATATAGCTATCCCGACTTGAAAACTGAACCCGGCTTTTTTTTTTATTTCGAGCCGCTATCGATTAAACTACCCACATAGTTTCACTTCCGTATCGTACTAGACTGGCGAGGAGGTCTCACCAATTTACCGTCGAGTTGGCTAAGATGCCGCCGTCATTTCTATGCTAACAGTTTCTTTTCTCGCATTTGTCGCTTGTGCAACTCGCTTTCGGCTCCATGCTTTCCAGTTAACTTTAACCTTCAAAAATTTAAATGCTATGCCAATCGCAATCTACTGTCCTCCTGATTTTTCTTTATTTGTTCTCGCTCTTTGGTAATGTTTTTTGTTTTCTAATTCTTCCACATCCAGCAACCCCTTTTACCTCTGTTTTAAATCGCTCCTAGCGGTTATAATATTATGCCTTGCTTAGGCTACTCACTGTGACGTCACTAGAAATTCTCAACTGACTCCAACGGACTCTCCTTGACTCCTTATTTTTGTAAAAAATACGAAAAATGTGACACAAGGCCAAAAGTTGGGGGTGGGTAAGGTTGGTCCTCAATCGGTCGTATCTTAAACTTGGCTAGCCAAAATCAGTGACCATAAAAAACGATACAAAATTCCTTGCACCAAAATACCTCATTCTTTGTTTTTAATGTCCTCCTACTTACTCTTGTTTTCTCACCTTAGTAATGTTTCGGTTCTCGAATTCTTCCACACCCTGTACCCCTTTTAACTTAGTGGCTTTATTGCCTTGCTTGGTATGAACTCGATAAAAAAAAATAGGATGACAGACATTACATAACAATTCTGCACACTTTCATATGTTTCTGAAGATTTTTTTCTGTTGCCTAATATTTTGGTTAGCTTTTGAAGAAATTATTTCATTCTTTCAATACGACTTCGGATTTTGGTGATACATTTGTTAAATTGATATAATTGGATGTAAAATGAGGAACAAATTTCTGTTGTAATTAATCATTAAACTAATCACCCAAATATTAGTATATATTCCTATAATAATTTTAAATATTTATTTAAAGACCTGCAGCTTAGAATCTGATAATATAATAAAGACATAAAAAGCTATTTCTTCATTTCTATATATAAGCTGGTGTGTGTTTTAATTAAAATTAAACGTAGATTTTACCTCAGATTCATGCCAACATATATCATAGCGAGATATGGAGGTGAAATTTATGTGTAAATATTTGCAACGAAAAAGTGTCTGAAACAGTATGTAAGAGTCTTTATCTGCTGTATTCTTGTAACGCGGAAATAAAATGACGTATTTACATTCATTTCCAAACGGGCTTTTACATTGTTTCTCCAAGACCTCTTAGCCATATTTTATTGATATCAAAGGCATTAATAAATTACTTGCAATTTTTTTTTATATTAAAAAGAAAAATGTCCTACTACTCTCTCGAGTTTCTTCCATTGTTAATTAAAGTCAAAATTGAAATTAAATAAATTTCGGACTGTTAATAAAACCTCATCTTTTCCCCTCCAGCTTTAACATAGGCAAATGTGAAAATATGTTGCGCAAATGAATTTTACCATCCCGGAACAAAGCTTGAAGATGAAGCGAATTAATTTGAAAAATGACAAAACTTAAAATATAGAATTAATTCGTTCTAATCTTTACATTCATCAATCAATATTGTCTTTCGACAGAAAACACACAAATCCTCGCTTACACTAAAACCATTTTTGTTGATTTCGCTAAAAGGGAACATCAATTAGAATATTAAAGTTTTTTTCATTATTGGTTTTGTTGAGAAATAAAAAAAGAATCTGTAACAGAATTTCTTTTAAGAAAGATCAGAAGAAAGAAAGAATCCTAAAAAAATCAAATTCTGTATTTTTTTTTAAAAAGTGTAATCTAAGGAAAGCAGATATTAGCCTTCGAAACGACAAAAGAGAATCAAACTTTTTCTCGCTCTCATATTGGGAAAATGCGTCTTTAGAAACAATTGATAATACCGAATGCATTTTTATAACTTTTTAACATATATATATATATATATATGTGTGTGTGTGTGTGTGTGTGTGTGTGTGTGTGTGTGTGTGTGTGTGTGTGTGTGTAATGTACCAAAATAAAGAGAACAATAAGATTTATAATCCACAATTCTTTAGCATTTGTTTTTAAAACTCGCGCTCGGTACACATTAGAGCATAATATTATAATTTTATTATTTAAAAATATGAATTCATTGCGATACAAAAATTACTGTTTCGCAACTAAAAACTAAACTATAAATTAAAAGTTTGTTGTACTATTCTCAAGTGATATATATATATATATATATATATATATATATATATATATATATATATATATATATATATATATATATATATATATATATATATTTGTGCGTTTATTTTTAATTCTTTTTAATTTTATTATTTTTGTTTATTCTTTTTTCGATTTTAAGTAACGTAGTACTTAAAATCGTTCGAAACAAAACCGTTACCTTCCACCAAAAGAACCATTAGACTAACACGATAGACTAGCCACAATGCATCAGTGACCTATATATATAAATAGCAAGTAAGTACATATGGCATGACGATTGCGTTTAGCATGAAACAGACTGTCGCCTCTGGACATTTACTTCAATATCTACTTTTATATTTTATAAATATAGGCTAAAATAAAGAACAATTAGGAAACGTATACCAATCTAACATGTTAGCCATTACTTATAGGAGGATCGTTACTATCACCTCCAAGACAATGGGAGATATAATTAGGAAGAAAAATAGGGCGCATATCAAATAAAGTGTTTACAAAGCAAAAATATTTATCAGGGAAAGATATCACCCAATCTAAATGCCCGTAACAACGAACACAAGAGAGATTTGTGTTTCGGCAAACGATCTATCACGTATTGTATAGAAACGTGCTGGATATAATTTTCATTAATGCCACCTTATTAAAAAAAAAAAACAACATAATTATTGAAAAAGAAAATACTTTGAAAACGTAATAATATTATTACCGAATATAAACACACGCTTAAAACATTACATTACATCACCCTCTATCTTTGGTTCCATTCTTAAAGAATCTAAAATATATCTAATAAAAAGAATGCACACTTAAAAAGATCACCCACAGATTAGAATCAAATGCTACCCCGCTACACTGGCTGGCCACATAAAAGTAAATACATTATAACTCCCACTAGACAGACACACATACTCAATTAGGAATATATATTATCATCTGATACCCGCTTAGACATACAAGAATCTTCAAAAACTTATATATATATAGAATTAGGTACGATTTTGATGCATGTGAAACGTGGCAGGCTAATGAGAAATATTGAAAATACCAGAGTTTCTGTCGTTTTGACTGTTTTCTTACTATCTCTGATGAAGCTTTAATAAAAGTGAAACATGCTAGATTGATATACGTTTCCTGTTTGTTCTTTATTTTATCGTCCTGTCGGTTTATGTTCCATATTTGATCTGCATTTGATCTTTAACTCATATATATATATATATATAGTTTCGTGGTTTGCAATATCTATGGGTTAAAGTTTTCAAAATTAGGGATAGAGAATATGAAAATATAAAATTGGATATTGATGTCAACATCTTGCGGTGACAGTTTGTTCCATACTTAAACGCAATCTTCCAATCTTCAGGACCTATATATGGAATATAGCTTAATTTATGAGTAAACGTTGTCAATATCTGGGACATATATATATATATATATATATATATATATATATATATAGATGTGACCTGAAGATTGTTTTCACAAATGAAACAAACCCTCGCAGCTCGCCGGTGACGCTAGTGTCCACACACACACACACACACACACATATATATATATATATATATATATATATATATATATATATATATATAAAAAATAATGTGACTTTTTATTTCTATAGACGTTATTTTTTAGATGGTGCACATGTTAGAGCAGACACCACTTTTATTTTTACCAATGAAATTATTATCTACATTCCTAGATATCGAGAAATCTACTAAGAAAATGTAATAGAATCCATTATTATTAGGGATCATAGTTTTAAGTGGATTGTACCTTACTATTAGCCTACTAGACGCCATAACAATAAAGAAGGTTTATTTCATTATATTTTTAAATGTCTATTACAAAGACTGAGTGTTTGATAACACCTATTCATTGACACAACATATTAAAATAGAAACTTTTGAAAAATTGTCTAATATATTTACTATTACGTCGGATCGGATTTTACATCGAACTGTAAACACACACAAACACACACAAACACACACACACATACACACACACACACACACAAACACACACACGCACACACACACACACACTTACGTACTGGCGTAAGAAAAGGACAACTCTGAATTCAAAACCTACAGAGGATTGTTTAGGGACCATGTGGCACACAGTGCACCAAGTCTCTGCATTCAACCCTTCAAAAAGTGTGGTTGTTTCTGCACAAAGCCTTCACCACTATAATCAAATCATATGTGCTGGTGTCTGGGTTGCCGGTTCTTAAGGGTCCACCATATATAAATTGGAGAAAATTATATATAATGTTTTGTATATCAGAACAATGTCAGGAAAATTAATGACAAATGGGAAAATATTTTCGTCTCACGTGTTTTATCTCCAAGGACAACATCGGGTTAAACTGATGTTATACGTTGAGATAACTACACACGCAGACGAAAGAAGTGTGGGCCCTGAAATTTGGATCGTTCAAATTTAATTATTTTTATAATATGTCTTTGGTTTTGTATTCTAGTCAATTTCATTTAGTTCCCCTTTCTTTTTGTTATAATTTTTTTTATCAATTTTGTTATTTAATATCTCACATTTTGATAACAAGATCTGAATTGAAATTAACGCAAATTTACTGTGGATGATCGAACGATTAAATCACTTTCTAATCAATTTCGCCTTAGTAATTTCTTTCTTTTCTTTTTTTAATTAAAATCGGATTATTTTAATCGAAATTATGGTCAGACTCATTCTGGTGAGCAAGTAATACATTGAGTTTTTTTTTTTAATTATTTCAATTGTTTCACCCCAAGCAAGGCTATAATGCCATTAAGGCGCGTTACAGGGAGTGGAAACTAATGAGAACGTTTTAATGAAGGTGAAATAAGAAGGAAGACAATAAAGGTTAAGGAAGACAAAAGATGGCGACTGACGTTGCATTTAATTTTTTGAAGTTTCTATGTCACAGAGAAACAAGATATCTAAATAAATTCGAGAAGTACAAGAAAAGAATCTATTAGAAGTGAACGTAAAGTTGTATCGAGCTAGTTCATCAGTAAAACGCGGAAATGCAGGTGACAATATAGTAGCACGCTTAATATTTAGTACTCTGCATCACTCATAAATATTACTTCTACTTTTACCGTATATGGAATCATCTCAAAATATAATGTTTTATATATTAGTTCTATATATTTGAAATTGAAGTAGTATGACTCTCAATTTTCAGTGAAGATTATTTTAGGTGTTGCCATAGAAGGATATGACAACACAACCATTAATTCAAATTCAAGTTGTATTGGCAGGACTAACATTTTGCTTGGCGAAAACAGTTACCTACAGAGTGCTAAAGATTCATGCAGTCGTAGGACATTTCATCAGAACAATTGCCATAAATATATTTGTAGAAAAAACAAAGGGAAGCCATGTCACGTCGGTGGGAAAGTGATTGAAGTCTTGATGCCAAGTCAGGATCGATCATATTACAGAAAACTCCTTTAAAGTAAAATACGCCTTTTCTTTTCATATAATCATTTATTTAAATTCTTTTAAGTTCCTCCTATATATTCTATGCGGCAATTATTACTGGTGATAGAGTACATGTATCATTCATGTTTTAGCTTATTATTATATTATGTTAATATTTCATTAATTCTTTCAATGCTGGTTAAAATTAATGTGCGCAAGTTTTAATGTTTTTTGATAATTGACCAATCAGGTTGACACGTTATTTTTTTTAACACATTAAATGTATATATGCTGGGGTTTTATTTGACAAACCATTGTCTGGAAAATATACGAACGGATGAGGGAAAACTAGAGGCAGCAAAAATGTGATGTTACAGAAGGATACTGAGAATTTCATGAACGGAGCGAGTAAGCAACAAGAGAGTCTGAAAGAAACTGGCAAGAGAAAGAACACTTGTAGTCAGCATTAGGAAAATATTACATAGGCATATAATGAGGACAGATTGAAAGTAATAGAAGACCAGGAAAACAACGTATAACATACTTAGCGAGCTTCATGGGTTACTGAACAAGGTTTAGGAAACATAACAGAAAGGCCAAATCTATTACGTGCTACAAGGGACATGAAGTTGTGGAGAACCATGATCGCTTACGTCTTAGTATCCCAGCTACGGACAAATAGTTAACCACGAAACTGATTTAAAAACACCATCAAAGTATAAAAATTTATCTTAATTGTAAAAATATCAGCAATACATTTTTGAAAACAAAATATTACTAGCAATATATTTGACTCTCGACAAAAAAAAATACATCAATGAAACCTGATCTACAAACTGATTTCTTACAAAGAATACATATTTTAGTCAGACGAAACTATCTTAAACATCTTGTCGGTATTAAATATCCCATTGGGTTTGATATGATGGTGCATTCCGCACGTCACTGCACAAGCTGTGATGACATCCAAGGTTGGTTGTTTGTGCGTATACACCCGACTCGCTATGTTCGAAGGTTTGGCCGTGATCGAATTGAACAAAGAATAACGGCAAATGCTTTTCAAGACACGGATAGGGAAATACCAAAAATTAAGATTTCTAAAATTAATTGGCAATGTCTTCCTTCGTCTTTGAGAAGGTGAAGTGCTATGTTACTAACTTACAGCCACATAGAAAGGAGCCATACATTCACTGCCCGAAGCGGAGACTGCTGACTCACTCACTGCCGGTTCTTTTCTTACTGACTGCTCCTGACTGATTACCGGTCCCCTCCTCACTAACTGCTCTTTTTGACTCTCTCAGCTTATATGGATACTGGCTAAGATCCTACCACCCCTATCCGCCCAATTATGTTCCGTAAAAAGGAGACCACTCCTTCAGCTTTTGTGTGGTCAGTTTTTAAAATGACTACTTTTATGATATTTAAAATCACTAACAAAATTTTACGTTTGATAATTCAAAGACGGGCTGAAGACAGGAATCCTGAAAAATTCTGGTAGTTAAATTGATTCAAAGATGAACTGGAGACGAGATTCCTAATAAACTCAGGCCATTAAATTGATTTTAAAAGAAAAATAATATCTATTTATCTCCTAAGGATGTTTGAGAAATCGCCTTGTTACAATATGCTGTGAAACAAAGTATGCCAAAACAAACCTACTTAGCCGCGATCATGGTATTTACACGTTGAAACAAATTATGTGGCGAAATTCTCATGGAAATTAGCATCAATGCCCTTGCGAATACGTACTGAGTTTCTCATTCGCAACATGATTCTGTTCGAAGTCTCTCTTACCACTATGCACTGCTTTCTTCCAGACTGATAATATAAAGCTAGCTTTTCCTATTCATTTTGTATAATATTTGCCTTCTGTGTATTCTTGATGCAATCTTTATACTTCAATTTCGACGAAAAAATCCTTAAGGATCCTACCGTCGGTTATTCTAACCACATGATCATTCCATCGCAATCGGTGCTGAAGAACTATTGTTCTCTATGCTGGTAGACTGACATTGTTCGAGAATATCAACATCTCTCATCCACATGTGTCATCGTATACCCAATAAACAGCGTAGATACTGTTGATCGAATTGTTCTAGCCTTTTCATTTGTTTCTAGTAAGAGACAAAGGAGAATATTAAATGGAAAGATATATATATACACTGTGAGAAATAAACGTATTATTCGAACATACATACATAAATTATAACATGTGTGTGTGTTTGCGTGTGTGTGTGTGTAGAAAGTTTTCAGTTATAGTCCCTATTCACCTTAGAACATTTTTTTTAATTTTTCCACTCCCAGCAAGTCAACAAAGCTACTATCATAGATCGGGGGTTACTGAGTGTGAAAAATATAACAAAGATATTATTAAGGAGCAAGAACAATAAAAGATTAGAAATCTAGAATACAATAGATAAGGTTTGGCATTGCATTTACATTTTTGAAGGGTAAACTTGACTGGAAAGCAAGAAACCGGATGAAACTTCCACGAGCAAGAAAGTCGATAAAAGAAATTGATAGCATAAAACTTACGGTTACGTCTAGCCATTTCAACTGTAAAATAATGTCACCAGTCTAGTACAGTGCTTATATTTCATAGAGTCTAGGTACCATACAGGAGAGTTAATCAGTACAATAACCAAGAAAGTAATTTCAGAAAAGGCAAAGGGAAGCTACATTACGACGACAGGAAAGAAAACGAAGCCGAGATGCCAGATCAGAACCAATGACATTGCAGATTCTTATTTGGATTTTAATATATACCAGGAGCACCAGACTATATGTGGCAACAATATTCGAAGCATGAATGGATGGTACACTTATAAATATGTAAGATAGATTCGATCCAGAAAAATTATCTAGCAGAGCACAGAGAACCAACTCTCCTAGCAAGCAGACCTTGCAATTTTCAATATAATCTTTCCACATCCTGCCAGCGGAAGACGTTACCCGGAGAAGGCGCAACGTGTCACTATCCTAGGGGTTAGCATTAACCATACTAACGGAAGTTAAAAAGGATTGTCTCTGACGTTTATTAGAGAAGTTTCGTTTTAGAGTCATTAAAAATTAATAAGCTATTCATTGCTCCAGTTTTTTTTTTACATAAGCTGCCAATTTGATATTGTCGAACGGATCAGATTTATCATTAAGGTATTTCATCCGACAGCGTGAACGCCCGACGCAAGACAGATGTTATTTTTAATGTCACCGTAAAATTATCTGCATTTCTCTATTCCTAATTTAGTCCGTAACTCTTCCTTCTTTTATCTACATGACCGAAATTTTCCGGATTGAGAAAATTTTGTCCCTTTAGCGACACGCGCATCCTCCACCTCTATCAACAAGTAACATAGAATAATTTCTTTATCCATTTCCTCACCCACCTGTAGCTATAAAATTATTATCTGTAACTAGCTTGGTGGTCTCGGTCCAAAATTGAACTCACCTCATCTCATTCACTGGACTTCACTTTAACTGTCTTGCGTCGGGCGTCCACGCTGTCGAATGAAATACCTATTCCCTGGATGGCGGCAGCGTGGGGAGCTTATATGAGGAAGTGGGTGGAAAATGAATACGACCACTGAAAAATACTCGTGTGAGGTGGGAACAAGAGAAGTGGGAGAACAAGATGGCGAATCGACGTGTTGCAACCGTCACTTACGCAAAGAGAGCTCCCCATATTTAGACATACAAAGGCCACCCAGCAACACCGTGGAGCGATTTGATTGGGTGCAGGAAATCCAAGAACAAACCAAACCCAACCGGGGTTTTGAGGTTGGACTCTATAAATAGCCATGCAGAGAACTCAGGAGTGGAAATCAAGGAAGAAAACGGAGAGAGCAGCAGCTGAGGCAAAGATGCGCTTCTATTTACGCCATGTGATTTGCTCTCACGAAAAACTCCTGACTCATGCCTTGTTCCAGATTATTAAATAAATTGAGCAGAGTGCAGTGATGAAATTGCAAAGTGGGCGAATTTGAAGTCTCCATATAACGATAGAGAGAGAGGGGGGAGACGAGTGCTTCGTCAGCATTCCGTAATTTGCTGCCTGAAGAAGTTCAACTTGGAAACGAAGAACAAAGTGTCACGGAATTAGACTACAAGGGAATGGTTGTTAGCCTCTATGCTTGTTGATTCTTATACGAAAAAATGTTCCTGTATAAACCTCAATTATATAAACCTTGCTGATTTACGATTTTTTTTTTTTGTCTTATAAAATCGTCCCACCCGAACGACACCAATTCAGCGATATTTGGCGACGATTCGATCTTTGCCTGATTTGTGATCAAAACAAACACAACGTGGGACAGAGAGAGGCTTGGATAGGAGTGACCAACTTCACGGTTAGCCGCAGTGTTGTAATGTAGCGCAGGAATCAGGACGCCACGTAGCGTTATATATCATTACTTCTTTGTCCCTATCTATGGGTTAATTAGCAGGGTGCGTATCACTAAATTAGTATAATCTCTCAAAAACCCTAACCATCTAAATATATTTTCTAGTTTTAAATAACCCGCGAAAGGTCGATAAACTAATCAAACAATAAATAAAGTAGAATCAAAGACATATAAAGAGAAATGTAGGTGAGAATTTTCAATTACATTGCTATTAGCAATGGTTCGGATTTTACAGTTTGTAACGATCGTCTTCAAACTTAATTTAAGTGCAGTACTAGACTGACATCGAGATTTCATCATTTTACAGTTGAGCTTGGTAGATTTAGCCGTAAGTTCTATGCGAACACTTCTCATTTATGGCATCACCTTCCGGCTCCATGCATTCCAGATAATTTTAATCTGCAAAAATTTAAAGGCAATCATCCTGATTACATTTTTCTCTTCCCGTTCATTATTACTGTTTCTGTTCCTAATTCTTCCAGACCGTGTAAACCCATTGTGTCTTAGTGGCTTTACTCTCTTTCAAGGGTGATACCGATTAAAAAATAAGGTACAGTAGGATATACATATATGAACACTACTCCGTATGTGTATTGTCATTAGCAGTCGTTTTTATTGTTAAAACTCAAGAGAATTCGTCTCTGCATTCGTCAACGCTTCGTTGGCTTCCCATACAACATTAGAATAACCTTATCTATTAACAGTATTTGTTATTAGTTATATTAAATGTCTATAAAAAGTGACTACGAAGCCCCATTAAGTTTGACAGAAGTTAATAAACAAAGAAACAGTGAAAGGTTTATCGAAAGAAATTGAATTTACTTAGCCAGCTGAAATTGGAAAAATGAAATTAATCATGCGTATAACCAGTTAGAAATTTCTTCAATGCCGGCACAGTATCTATGTTGTACTCTTCTCATGGCACTGTGGAGTTATGGATAGCGGCTCGGATTGAGGAATCGGTGAGCCGAGTTCGAATTCCAGTCGAATCCATTACATTCACTTACGTTCTAATATACCTTTGGGAAAGGTATGAATCCTCCTCTTCTCCCTGCTCGCTATGGATAAATAGCAGGACAGACTAAGTTCTATATGGCAACTGGTCTACCGCAAAAAGAAATAGCCACATACTGCGGGGAAAAAAAACTGCCTCGTCAGTCATGTATCGTGTATCACGCATGGAACACAACTGACTGACTCGTCTCATGTCGTAAGCTGTGATTGATTGGTTTTGTTATTGCTTATCAACTGTTAGTGGTTTATTTTAAGCAGAAACATATTTTAGATTGTCAGAATAATTCATTATTTTTACGAGTGTATATTACATTAAAACAATGATTTTCCAGATACCATTACGCGCAACGACATGGGAAACGAATGAAACTATTTCTTCTCTCCCTAGCTATGATGTTAAATAGTAGGACCTGTATCTGGAAAAACCATTATCTCCCGACGAAGATTTTTAATGCAATATTCACTTGTTAACAATAGAATTATTCGTACAATCAAAAATATGCGTCGGCTTTAAATAACACACAAAGGGTTGGTAAACCGTAAAAAATAAAGCAATCAGCCAACTAACCAACCACCCAGATACTAGTACTATTTAACCCATAGGCGATGGAAGGTGATGAATTCATTCCTTTCCCAAGTGTATTTTCGCGTAAGTAACGAATCAAACTGGAATTCGAACTCGTCTACCGAAGTCTCATTCTATTACTCCACCCACACAGACGCGTAATCTACGCACTCAGAATGGACATTTCAGTGTTTTACACTGAAAATAACACTTAATAATTCTGAGCCATTATCGATTACACCACCCGCACATCCAAGCCTACAGCATCTGGTATTCTGAAGCGGTCACCGATTTAGGTACTGACTAGGCTTCGATATGACCGTAAGTCTGGAGGGAAATGTTAATGTAACAGAAATCAAAGGGAATAATAATAATAATAATCAAGCACATATACTAAAATATTGTGTCAGCCCAAAATGCAGATTCTGTGATAAATATCCAGAAACGATTGATCATCTTGTATCAGGTTGTCCGGTGTTGGCACCCACTGAATATAAAACCCGACATGACAGAGTGGGCCAATATCTGCACTGGAAAATCTGCAACTTCTACGGGAAGAAAACTGAAAGAAACTGGTATGAACACCACCCAGACCCGGTTACGGAGATAAGACCTGTTACAATTCTATGGGATTACACAATACACACTGACAGAACAATCAAAGCCAACCGCCCAGATATTGTTATTAAAGATCACAAACAAAAACGGTGCCTCCTTATTGATATGGCAGTACCTGCTGACTGCAATGTATCTTTGAAGATATTCAAAAATTTGTCAAAGTACAAGGACCTTGAAATAGAAATCTCGAAAATGTGGCATATGGGAACATCAACAATCCCTGTTGTAGTTGGAGCCCTAGGACTGGTTGGAAAAGATTGCAGTAGATTAATTGAAGGGATTCCTGGAAGTCCATGCCTCAAGGAGATACAAAAAATTGTTCTGACAAATACAGCCCACACCTTACGAAGGGCTTTATCTATGTAATTTAATTTTTTTTTTTTTTTTTTTTTTTTTTTTGTCAGTGGAAAGTGTCAGACGCCATTTCTAACCTTAGGTCCCTGGGCAGGACCCGGAAAGAAATGTGTAAACGCCAGAAATCAAAGAAAATGATGATAATAATAATAATAATAATAATAATAATAATAATAATAATAATAATCAAAATGCAAGGATTTTGAAATGTAAATCTTAAAAATGTGGCACATCAGGACATCAATAATTCGTGTTGTAGTTGGAGTCGTCGGAGTGATTGGCAAAGTGTCCGATAGATGCACTGAAGGGATTCTTGGTAGCCCATTGTACTCACAAGTACAGCTTACAGGTTACGAAGAGCTTTATCTATGAAAAATGTGTGTGATCTTTTTTCTGCTTACAAAAATGATCAGTGGAAAATGTCATGAAGCCATTTCTGGCCTTTGGTCTCTGGTTGGTACCCAGAAGGAAATATGCATACAATAGAAATCAAAGGGAATAATAATAATAATAATAATAATAATGAATGGTATGTACGCCAACCACAGTTACCCAAAATAACGATTTAACTATCCTCTGGGACATGCCAATTCAAACTATAAAAAAAAAATAAAAGCCAACAGACCTGATATTATCAACAACAAAAAAACAAGAAATTCAGGAAGTGTATTCTTATTGATATAGCAGTACCCCGTAAGAGAAACACCGCCATAAAATTATCGAGAAATTGTCCAAATACAAGGAACTGGAGATCGAAATTAAACAGCATATGGGGAATGAAAACAGACAGTACCAGTAGTAATCAGAACTCTGGACCTCGTGAGAAAAGAAATGTTTTTTTTTTTTTTACTAACAGCTTCCCAGGTAACATCAACATACAAAGTAGTACAGAAGTTCGCCCTACTAAGAACATCCTATATACGAAGAAAAGTGCTATCAATTAAATGACAATTCTCATTAGGGCCTAAGGACCATAGTTTGCACCCGGTTCTACAGGATACAAAGCAGGAAACATAACATACACAAATAATAATAATAATGAATGATCAAAGAGATTCTGAAAACTTGAAACTGGTACTATTATTGCTGCTGGCAATTATCGATTTGTTTGTTAAATTCATTTTTTCATCTGCAATTCGACGCTTTTCTACGCATTTCTGATTATTACTTCACTCGGCGGCAATAAAACGTATTATTATTTTTTGATAGATGCCGAAATATTTATCTCTGATCTATTTTCACATTGGCTGTCCCCTAATTGCTACTAATATCTTGGCCGTAATTGGAAAAACACCTTCTCCCTTTCACTTTATTCTTAACCGATTTGCTGGAGGTGTAATCGGGCAGTTTAGTTTCCTTACAGTCACTTTCACGCAAATGCCATTGCTGAAATGTATGAATCATCTTCTTCTCCCGCACAAACTATGGGTTAAATAGTAGGATAGCGTGTCTTCTTTGGCTTTGGTTAGCAACCAGTTTAGGAGGTAAAAAGCTCTAAATTCAAAAACGTATATGGCCCTAGAGAAGCACATACAATGCATCTAACGAACGTTATGATGATTCTATGATCCGACTACTACCGATCTTTTTAACCTTTACTTAGTCTGGTACAAGGCAGAAATATTGAGACATGCATTAATAATCAATTGAACTGACTACTTAATAGTAGATATAGACAAATCTTCTTCGTCTGACATACAAGTTTCAGCTTACTTTTAGTACAAAAATGAAATTAATGTGTAGGTTCACTGGTACTAAATTTTGATCATTTGGCGGGAGACTTCTCATCATGATGACAAATCCTTCATTTTCTAAGCGTGGATAGTTTCGGCATGAGATCATAAGGTCGGGCGATCTAGTGAGAATCGACCTCACTACACTACTATAGTAATCGGCAAGAGCGAGTTATAACATTTTCCTCGCATTTGATCCAGTATGAACAATATAACATTCACTTATAACATCCAAAAAACTACAAAAACAACAACAACAATAATAATAATAATAGTTAAGAGAAAAGCGTGATTTAAGAAAATAAAATAATAGAAAAACACAGTGTTTGTCAATGTTAAACAATTTCAACAGAATGTCTATAGTCTCCAAGTTATATTTTTAAAAAATATGTCTTCAAGTTATATTTAAAAAAAATGTTCAGTGGAAAATGTCATGAAGCCAGTTCTGATCTTAGGTTTCTGGTTTAGACCCGGAAGGAAAGGTACATACAACCGAAATCAAAGGAAATAATAATAATAATACTTAAAAAAGACAGCAAAGACGAATGCAACCGACCAGCTACAGAAGCGATGGCAAGATAAACCGCTTCATGTCCAATACTCTGCCCGTACCAAACAAGCTGACGTAGACAAAACCTGTACCTATCAGTGGCTACGTAGTGCAGTGTTGAAAGCTGAAACTGAAGGTTTTATCCTTGCTGCACAGGACCAATGCTTGCTAACTAGCAATTATCAAGCACATATACTAAAATATTGTGTCAGACCAAAATGCAGATTCTGTGATAAATATCCAGAAACGATTGATTATCTTGTATCAGGTTGGACGATATTGGCACTCACTGAATATAAAACCCGACATGACAGAATGGGCCAATATCTGCACTGGAAAATCTGCAACTTCTACGGGAAGGAAACTGAAAGAAAATGGTATGAACACCACCCAGACCCGGTTACGGAGATAGGGCCTGTTACAATTGTATGGGACTACACAATACACACTGACAGAACAATCAAAGCCAACCGCCCAGATATTGTTATTAAAGACCACAAACAAAAACGGTGCCTCCTTATTGATATGGCAGTCCCTGCTGACTGCAATGTATCTTTGAAGATATTCAAAAAGATGTCAACATACAAGGATCTTGAAATAGAAATCTCGAAAATGTGGCATATGGGAACATCAACAATCCCTGTTGTAGTTGGAGTCCTAGGACTGGTTGGAAAAGATTACAGTAGACTAATTGAAGGGATTCCTGGAAGTCCATACCTCAAGGAGATACAAAAAGATTGTTCTGACAAGTACAGCTCACACTTTACGAAGGGCTTTATCTATGTAATTTTTTTTTTTTTTTTTGTCAGTGGAAAGTGTCATGATGCCATTTCTAACCTTAGATACCTGGGCGGGACCCGGAAAGAAATGTGTAAACGCCAGAAATCAATGAAAATAATAATAATAATAATAATAATAATAATAATAATAATAATATAGAATGGATATCTCTAAAAAGTCCAGGAAACATACTTGGGGCACCACAGGTTATTAATCTAAGTCAAGTAATAAACGCTTCGCAATCATGTCTCTTGCGGTTCAGAACTGACTAGGCAGAATATTTTCTCACAGCATGTTACCCTTTGCTTTCTGCGATATACTTGTTTCCTTCCAATGTTATGGACCCATTCTGTTCTGCTATTTAACACATAGATGTGAGAAAAAGAGATTTATTCATAACTTTTCCTAAGAGTGTTTGTGCGTAAGTGAATATAACACGACTGGAGTTATCCATTACGCCACACCACAAAACCTAGTAATATAATGTTTATTAATGCAAATGAATTAAAATGACATATAATGATTGGTTAGGAAATATTTAACAAAAATAGAAGGATAATGTAAAGCACATTTCTAATTGGTTTAAAACATAAATTGTATAAAGAATATCTAATCTCCTCTATGACGTAAGAGTAAAAACTTGGAAATTAATAAAATCATTTGGAAACTAACTTAAAATTACAGAAAGATAGATGGGGAGATCATATTTATGATTGCTATTACAATAATGTGTTAAAGTTATTAAGCTCAAATATTTAACAAGGTGGGGTAATTTCTACATATATTTTATTGTCGCAGATTTTAAAATCATTAACTTAAGCTTTAAGAAGTAAGATTCATCAGTAAATTTAAATAGGAAAGCCATGAAATATTCATAGGTCTTTCTGGTAGAAATGATTAATCGATAAGAACAGAGTTAGACAGATCTTATCGCAAGCAAGAAGGATAATAATTGCAAAAAGAAAGTTATTTGAATTGTTTCCCAATGATAGCTAATGTGAGAAGAAAAGCCTATAAACAGATTCTGTAGAGGAGTGTGCTGGTAATATATGGTAGAAAATAGCAGCCAACATAGAAAGTGTGGACAGGCAACGTCTCAGGACGATTAGTATGAAACTTACTATATAGATTTCCGTAGTCACATTTTTATAGACACTTAATACAACTGTCAATATATACTCATTTCAAAGCAGCTGCCGTATGGGAAACCAACCAACATTGACGAATGCAGGAACAAATTTGCTTAAGGTACAAAGACAATGTAAAAAAAAACAACGATATATAAAAAATCTCGCCAGCTGGAAGTGACTCCCACTGAAAGACAAGTATGGAAATGAATCGTATATAAAAGTGTTTATTCCACTGAGGTGGTGCGCGAAGTGTCAGATTGTTGCCGAAGTGGGTCGATTCTAGGTGTCAAACATGA
The DNA here is from genome assembly GCA_903632075.3 of Acanthosepion pharaonis. NCBI lineage: Eukaryota > Metazoa > Mollusca > Cephalopoda > Sepiida > Sepiidae > Acanthosepion > Acanthosepion pharaonis. The sequence continues at coordinate 233,838 of CAHIKZ030004700.1, read as the reverse complement.
TCACTTATGCAGAAATCGTTCAAGATACATAGTTTATAATCATCGATTTAGAAATTTGAGTTAGATTAGTTGATTTTTGGGATGCGTTCGTCGGGCCCAGGGTCACTCCCTCAAATATATATATATATATATATATATATATATATATATATATATATATATATATATATAAAGAAATATAATCCGGTGATCTTATAGATACTTTTATTTTTACAAAATAGTGCTCAATGTAAATTTACAGAGGATTAATATTATAAATTAATTGATTTAAAATATGGTTTTTCCGCTACACAGTTTTAACCATGTTTCAAAAATGGAAGGTCCGAATTTAATTTTGTAATTAAATTAAAGACATTAGTTCCATTTCATCCTCAAGCGATCTATTGCTAAATATGTTGAGAAAATTGCCGGACTTTTGTGCCGCTTCAGTAAGTATCTGACTCCTCTGCTAAACAAAATCAACCAAATCAACTGCTACACTCAATAGCAAGACCAAACCAAAAACGGAGTACTGCTAACTTATCTGGGCTAGAGATGTACAGATTGATAGATTTAGTTGTTTTGTTACTCTTTTTATGTTTTTTTTTTTTTTTACTGTTTATCAAACTTTTGCAGGTTATTTAAAAACAGAAAATATTGATTGTTAAATCTCCTTAAATTCAGCTAGAGAGTCACGGGGTAGAGCAGTCCACCCCGAATTACACTTTTACGGGGGAGTCACATTTGTGTCTGCTGTATAAGCGTGCATAGGCTGTATTTAATGTCGGACACTACTCGCAGTTGAGTTAGCGTTTAGATTTCGAGTAAATTAAACTATGGCATATGTATTTAAGCGATTGGTTAACCCAGTAATGTATTCAGTGGTTTTATCCTTGTTGACAAAGTGAAACCTGTCAACGGACACACGGCGCGTTCTTTCAAAGCTGCAGCAATGCAGTGTGTGGGAGACACATCTTGGTTGTTATCTCATAAATTTTAGTTATTTTTTTTCTTGAAAGAGATTCATTTAAAGTTATATGTTGCTCTGTTTTTCTTTTTTGTGGCCTGTTAATCATTATTCATATATCGAATTATCGATTTCGGGAAATGAAATATTATCATGGTTTTTCTGAATTCTCCGATTTGTTAATTAATCATCACTTGGTCTGTTTATTACATTGAGCTCTTGGGTTTTATTTTTACCCCGGAATTATCCATAAGGATTACCAATTAACTTTATCATATATATATATATATATATATATATATTAGTGTTTAAGCCTTTTTATTATATCCTTACTCTGTCCTGGACATTGAGTTTTACCTGGGTTCTATCCTCTCGGAATTTTTTATTCAAAAAATATACATGTATGTGTATGCACCTATGCATATATATTTATATATTTTGCATATGCACCTATTTATATGTATATTTATATATTTTGCTTATGTTTTTATTATTAATTCAGTTAGTTTCCTCGACTAGTTTTGGCCAACATGGCCATCATCAGGAGAAATAAAAGTGTATATATTCCTAGATTTTGAAAGTAGATTTAGTTACTGAGCTAGTGAATGAATTCGTGTGTCTAATGTGTTTGCAGCATGAGCTCGTTTTGTTGTTACATGGTTGGGAAAATCCTGTTGCTTTTGATTTTGGTTTATTACGAATTACCATGTCCCCGGAAATGTGGTTACTACCTATGATTTCTTTTAGGTTCTTAGGTATACGTTATTCTAGAGGGCCGGGTTCCTCAAACAATTTTTTAGGTCTGGTTTGAGATGTATTATTTCTCAGAGACGTTTGATTATTTGGGGTAGTGTAGGCAGAGTGGGATTGAAAGTGGTTACTAGAAGGATGCGGTTGGGTTTATTTTTAATCTTGTACATTAGGGTGTTTTCTCTAGGTGTGGAAATTACTTTATTTATTTGTTACCTGATTAGGTGTTGTTTATAGCCACGTGTTGTGAATTGATGCTCCAGATTTTCAATGTGTTTATTTAATTCTTCATTGTTGGAACATATCCTTCTGAGTCTAAGTGCTTGTGAATAGGGAAGGTTCTCTTTGAGGTGTTTAGGGTGGGAAGACTTAAAGTGTAGATAGTTGTGCGTGTCGGTGATTTTAGTGTGTAGTGTCGTTTGTAGTTTCCTGCTTTTCATCTATGTAAATGCGGATGTCTAAAAATGTTATCGATCTTGTGGACTTTTCATAGTCAAACTTAATTGAGCCGTGTTCTGCGTTCAGAGTCATGAGGAATTGGCTAGAATTGTCGTCAATGCCCGTGTATACAAAGAATATATTATCGATATATCTTGCATAGAATACGCAGTCGCTATGGATGAGGGGATAGCTATGGGTCTCCTCAAATTTTCCCATGAATATTGTAGCATATGATGGAGCTGCAATGGTGCCCATGGCACAACCTCTTACTTGCAGGGAGTGTGCTCCATTGAAGTTGAAAGTATTCAATGTAAGAATATGCTCCATGACCTTTATGATAACTTCTATAGGGTGGGGTTCTTGTTTTCTTCTTTTAGTAAGTGCTTCCTGAAGGCCGGTTAGCTCTTCGATGTGTTTAATGTTTGAATAAAGTGATCTTACGTCAATAGTCACTAGAGAAGCATTCTCTGGCACTGTTTGTATGTAACTGAGTTTGTGTATTAAATCTGTTGTGTATCTGATGTAGGATTTTACTTCATTAGCTAAGGGTTGTATGTAATGGTCTACGTATTTGGAAATTTTGGTAGTTGAATGATGAAATGATCGGCCTTCCTGAGTTGTTGCTTTTGTGTATTTTAGGAAAGAGATAGAAACGAGCAGGTGTAATGTTTGTTGGTGTAAGTGTTGTGCATGTTTCCTTGTCAATTAGATTGTTGCGAAGCATTACGTTTAGTGAGCTAGTTAATTCTTTTTGGTATTCGGGAAGGGGATCTGTAGGTAAGCTTTTATAGGTTTCTTTGTTGGCTAAGCTGATTGTTGGCCTCTTTAATGTATTGTTTGATTCCACAGAACAATGTGGCAGCCCCTTTGTGCGCCTGTGTTATGATTAGATCATCTCTATGTGTCTGCATGTCAAGGTCTATATGTTTGACTTCATTAATATTGCTACGTGGCAGCTTACCTGCTACTGTTTTCTTTATGTCATTTGCTACTGCCATTTTAAATGTCTGTATAGTAATGTCTGGGTTTTGTGGGGCGAATTTAGTGTCCTTCCCTTTTAATGGATCAAGTATGGAAGGTGTGTGATCATTGTCCCCGTAGTGGGGTTTTAACCGTATTCTCCTGAAGAAGGAATTCAGGTCCTTTGCCAAGGTGTCTTTATCAAACATTGGGAGACTATGGCAAAAGCTTAGTCCTTTATTTAATATATAACCCTTTTATTATATATATATATATATATATATATATATATATATATATATATATATATATATATATTTATATATATATATATATATATATATATATATATATATATATATATATATATTACTCATGTTCTACCCCGACGTGTTGGGGATCGATTCTACTGAAATTTCCTGGACTCTCCCCAGTAGACATACCGACATCAAGACAGCCATGATTTTCCTCTAACTCAAATAAATACGTCTACTATTTCCGGATTTCGACGTTTACATATTTTGCTATTTGGAGGAGACTAACATTTTTATGATTCTTTAATTCTCAAACGAAATCCTGCTTCTTTTTTGTCTCGCTTTTTTGTTTTCATTTTAATATTTCTTTATGTTGATTTATTTCCACAATTTGAAAAAGTCTCTTTCCATTTATCACAACAAAAAACAAACAAAAAATAACAACAGTCCCGATATCTTGTTTATATGGAGTTTTCAATCTAAATCTGAAATACCCGATCTATTTTGCTTGACTAATTTCTCAGACAGACATTTTGTTTAATTCGTTGTTTATTCGCCTCGACGTAATGTAACTGTTAACGAGTCTATTTTACTATTGCTCTGAGCAATGAGTTTGGTCCTCACTGGGAACCCTATACTAAATTCAACATTAAATAATCCAACAAGAGTTGATATATAGTAAAATCAGGCAACCGACAATTTTTATATCAGTTTCGTTCAGCTTCAAAAGTAGAAATTTACAACATATATCATATCAGATTGAGACTTTCATATTTATGTCATGCGTGGTGACAAACTCGTTCAGAAATATCTAAACTTCCAGCTGTATATAATCGCTTTTCCAGATTAATTGGTTAAAAATAGATTGGCGAGAATAAAGACTGCGGGTCCTTGCGAGAATCATCTATCTTCGAACCTTGAGGACTGGAGCTACAGAACCATAAACAACGAATTGTGCCAAATAAGAAAAAAAACTAATCACTTAAGGAATTTCAGCGGCAGTGACGAGTAAAATGGATATCACATGTAACTAGAATAGAAAATAGTGACATGATCAAATTGCTGACTTCCACACCACTTCAAACAAAGGGTTAGAAAGGAAAACTCCCATTATTAGTGGAAAGAGCGATAGCAGTTAATGGACCTGAGAAACATGTTTCGTTTAAAATTAACTGAAAGATTTTATAAATTTCAATCAAATATAGCACTGGCTGCTCAGTCAATGAATGCCGAATGTTTCCTTATAAGGAAACGGCTCACTGCCATTATCATGATCGCCGTCATCATGACTGAAAGAGGTTGTAGGAACATAAAATTATATGGAAAAGAAGTACAACTAATGCATGACCCTTGATTTGAAGAGATTAAGGAAGTACTATCATAAATGTCTGTTCGAAAAAAGTGGCACTTCTTGTGGGAGGGAGGTGTCTGAGTAGTACATTCTCTTTACCTTTGGAGTACAGACATTTATGTTACAGATTAAACATTCTCCTCAAAGAGCGTATTTGCTCCAATTCATTGTATTGTTAACCATTATTCATGAGGTAATATTACTGCTTCATTTTTTTTTTTTGTCTGAAATAAGATATAACATTTCTTTTTTTTATATGTCCTCTGTGTTAATAATCCTAGATCTTTTCATTCGCGGTTTATATTATTTCAGACTTTTCCAAGTACCTCATGTCATGTTACTTCCACGGAGTCGGATCACTATCGTTTTCTCCTTATCCCAAATGTAAGGGAAAAGTCTTCACTCAGAATGTTTCCTTGAACGCTACATTCCTAATCTCTTTGAGTCATGGGTCAATTATAACCTAGTCTTCTTTTCCTCATAATCTTCACTTTCTACGAACTCCTCTTTCATTCATATCAAAATCCTGATTCATCATAACCATTTTATCAACAGTCTTCTAAATCGAGAAGCTCTGTGTTAGCTGAAACCTCATGGAATCGAATGGGCTTCATTTTCTTCATGTTCCAATTATGAGTAGATAATTACTTAGATTTACTCTTAAGTCGGCCACATCGTGGAACAGACCTACCTGTTTTTTTTTTTTTTGTTTGTTTTTTTTTGTGGGGGGTCCTGAAAACTACAATCTTGACTTCTTAAATTCAAAGTTCAATTGTTATTTGTTCTGCATATCCTCATAATCTTGAATTCCAGTCCCTCTTCTGTTCAGATCATTATAACTATTTTAACAGTGACCCTATATTTTTGAGTGGCTCTTGTGCCTTAATTTAATATATAAACATTTGTTTTAATTTATGTAGTATTTTTGTTTTAGTTTTGTCGAGAATTTTCTTTTTACAGTTTGCCTTTTCTTGCAGATTACTTTTTTTACCTTATCTTTTTTTTTGGTTTTTTAATCAGTTTCTTTGTTGTTTCGAACTGCTATCGAGTTATTTTCCTTTTCTATCTTAGCCATTTTTCAATTCTTATTTCTTATCAAGTTAACCGTTTAAGCTAACAATAAATAGATCTCTTTCTCCTGTCCTATTTGTTTGCATATCATTCAATTGTTGTCGCTGTAAGCATGGAACACTCGAAATCGACTTTTCTTTTTTACATTCTCACCTCATCCGGAAAATGGTGTTAGATTTTTCCTTGTATTCCCTGACAGAAGTCAAAAGGCCAATCCAACTGGCTTTTTTCCCCTCATTTAGCGAGACAAAGGTGAACATAGCGCTTACATAATCTTTAAATTTAGGGTATGCCCCTCGGAGAGAAGAGCATTTCTCTTCAATTTCAGAATAAAATGAAAAGAAAAAAGTGAGGATTTGCCCAAGGCTTTTTTAAAAACTATTTTTGTTTAATCTTTTTCGACCCTTCTAATCTTACTTTCATTTGAAACCAATCTTATTTTAAAATGCAAAAACAAACATCCTCTAATTTCATCGCAGAAAAAGATGCCCTATGTTATCGTCAAGAGAAAAGAACATATCTCCTTCTTTGTCTATTCCCACACTTGAGACATTTTCTCATACTTTTTCTTCTATCTGCCGTGACGTCTTTCAGGACGTGAATGATCATGGCTCTCCTCACCTTCCTATTTTTTAGCTCTTAGCAAGATTTGTCTTTTCATCAACTCTCCTTCGCACCAGTCTGCAACAAACTTTTGAGTCCTCGGTATTTCGATAAATTACATCCGGCAGCAATCAGGATATTAAAGGTTTTTAATTACCTGTTAAATGCTGTTGTTCCACCGTCCACCCTGACTCAGGGTGGTAGCAAATAGAAACACCCAAACAGAAGCAAAATATTATGAAAATATAAAAATACATTTTATAGTAAAAACACAAGTAAAACTTTTTTCTAGAAAAAATTACGAACAATAGGTAGTTATAGTAAAATGCCCAACAATTCATTTTCTCTGTAATTGAAGCGATACAATGAAATATTCAAGATATTTTCACTTCGTCATCAAATAACCCATAGAGGTTTATATATCGCCAAACAAAACCAAACAACCAACAAATTCTTCGATAAGTTACTATGAATAAAGACAAAAGGAAAACTTATCTTAGCCGACGCGTTTCGTCATCTGTAGTAAGTTTTCCTTTCACAGATATACTCTATAAGAATTTTTCGTACATGAATTGCTTTGTTTCTTGCGTTAAGTATGCCCTGTGAGTATCGAATTCTTCAATCTCTCTTTCCTCATTATATGCCCTAGAAATTTCATCTGACAGTTTTCTGATTCTAAACAGGTTTCCTTTTTTTTTTTGTTTCCTTTAAAACTTCTTTGTTATTCACATACTCTACCCATGGTATTCTCAGCATTTTTTGTATAACCATATCTCTGTCACCTCAAGTCTCATATTTATCTGAGGAGCACCTGGAATTCTCTGACATTTAGAAGAACAGTTACAACAGTTCAGTGCTCTTTTTCATCGTTTCTAACGAAATATTCCATTCTATTCCTAATCTGCATATCTTATGTTGATGTATGCACTGTTTCACTTCCACACATCCTTCGTTGGTAGTGTCTGGTGAAAGGACTATTCTGAAATTAAAATTATAAAGAAACCATTATAATTCCTGGAAAACGTGGCAATTCACAGGTAATAAAGAAACAGTGTATGTGGAGATTTATTTCCATTACTCTTGAAGGGTATGAAGTTCTATGACACAACTAGAACGAGTTGGAGAAACAAATAGTTTTTCACTATTTTTCCATATAACCCCCCCGCACTTGATATCAATGCGCTTGATCCAAAAATGCTTAAGCATTGCAATTCCGTCACGGAAGAAGGTAGCATCCTAGTCTTCCAAAGACTCTTTCACAGCAAATATGATTTTATCATTGTTTCTAAAACAGTAACCATTCAAGAGGAATTTGATTTTTGAAAACAGGAAGAAGTCAAATGGAGCTTATTATGGTGAGTAAGGGGAATGAGGTAGAAATTCAAAGCTACAGATGGCTGCTTTAGTTACTTCAACCTGAGCAGTGCGAACGGACGCGTATCCTGGAACAAGAGCACACATGGTCACAGCTTCCCTTTGCGTTTCGACTTGATGGGGTCCTTCATTTTAATTAATTCTTAATGCATAGTACCGGTTCATTAACAGGATTCTATCCATTTTCCATGTAGCCTAACATGATTACGTGCCCAGAATAAACAAAAATGCAAAATACATCACCTGGTCAATAGACGCTGCCTACTTGAACTTCTTTAGGGATGGAGAACCAGAGGGTTTCCAGGCTTTGAACGTTTGATTAAGGTTCGAAGTGGTGAAACCAGGTCTCAACTTAGTACCTCAAGTTGTACTAATCTGTGGTGGAAATTCTCAGTGTCAACCTGGAAGCACGTCAGAAGTGTCCTGAAAATGTCAACATTTTTCAGCTTCTACTCTGGTGTCAGAAATCTTGGGACCCATCTTGCAGACACCGTGTTCATCTCAAAACAGTAGAGACCGAACCAGAAGTGATGACCATAGGCAGCTGTATGACATCTTCCATCCACAACTATACAGTGAATGGCATTAACTTGATCATAAGTCGCTGAGGTTTGTGTACGACCTGACCGAGCGTTATTTCTGTAGCGTCCTTGCCCCGTCTGAATTCCGCAGCTCACTTCTTCACACTTGCACATGAAGGGGAAACATCTTCAAATGTCTTTACCATGTTCTCATAGACTCCCTTGGGTTTCATAGGTTTCTTTTGCAAATACGTTATGATTACTTAGACTTCTGTTTTGTCCATTTTTAGATTTGTCGCACATTTCTCACTATTGTATGGTCCTCAGCTGGACAGAAATTAAGCGACAAAAATGAATTAATTTTTTTCTAGTTTTATAAGAAATGGTAGTATGTTGCTACAACAAATATGACTCTTCTTTCTCGGTGAGGTTTAGAACTTTTGAACGACTTTCGTTTGTTATTTAATATTCAAATAAGTTTGATTAAAAATAACCGACATGATCAGTCTATGTAATTTTTGGTATTTTTCAAATTTTCGAATATGTTGAGTACTGTGCTCAAAATTGTGAATAAACTATTTGAAATTCATATTTTGTTATTGCTTTGTTCTAGTATTTTCGATCTTCGCAGTCATTTTCAAGAACCAATGTATGTTGTCAGTGTGGTAATGAAAATTCCTTTGTCTGCAACATGGTACTGTTAAGAAAGGTGGAAATTTGAAATAGTATATATAACGTCATCTGTAACAGGTATTGGAAACAAGGCCACACAAAAGGAATTCAATTTATCTATGGACTTTTTAGTCATTTATAATTTATTTATTTTATTATTTATATCATTTATTTTATATTTCTTATATTAATATATATGTCCACATTAAATATATCATGTATATTTAATGTGCATATACATACACACACACACACATATATATATATATATATATATATATATATATATATATATATATATATATATATATTATTTATTTAAAAATATGATTCAAATCGCGACATAAAAAGTCCCATGTTTTCAAAACAAAAGCCAAAACTTTTATAATTATTTAAGATGGAATTGAGTTAAAATAACTCAATTCTAATTTAAATAATTATTTTGAAGTTTTTTCGGCTTTGTTTTGAAACATGAGACCTCTTATGTCGCGGTTTGGAATCATATTTTAATTAAATAATTATATTTAGGCTCTACTTTTGTATCGAGCACTATTTTTAAAAAATAATAACTAAAATACTAAGGGACTTTGGATTATTTACCTAACCAGTTCCTCCCTATTTTCTATATATTTTCACATATATATATATATATATATATATATATATATATATATATATATATATATATATATATATGTTTCATTAAAAACGACAGACAAGGTACTACGGTTAAGATTTTTATTTAAATTTTCTTGTGTTCTAACAAGAGCTTTCTTTTCTGGACAAAGGGTGTGTAAGAACTGTCCGAATGTTTTATATTTCCGAGCGCTTTCGGCTATACCTTTAGCTATTATCAAGGATGATTCAATTTTTCTGCTTACGTGAGTGTGTGCGTTCTGTGTATGTCTTAGTGTGTGGTGTGGTAGGGATGTTTTTAATTTCCAATATTGTTAGTACATTGTGGCTTTGTTCGTAGTTAATATTGTTAAGAGTTGGCTTTTTCTTTTTTATTATTAAAGCTTCCATTATTTTTAGTCTTTTTTTGCAGGTGGATGCAGTTAATATATTTGTGTTTTCTACTAGTATGTTTCTAATGGAGTCCGGTAAATTTGGGTGTGTGTTTAAATGGGTTCTAATGGAGCTGTAATGAATGTAATTATTCATGAGTCTCGGTTCCTTAAGGAGCATTTGAACTCATAGATAATGTTCGTTCTTTGTAATTTTGACTTAGCTGGTGTGTTGTTATTTTTTAAGATAAGGTTGGCTGTTTTAGATTTTTTATAATAGATAATAAATTCTATTCTTTTATTCGGATCAATTGGGGTAGTATATTTCCTTATAATATGCCTTAAAGATTCGTCTTGTTTGTAATTAATATGCATTTGGTTTTTGTAATAAATGTGTATGTGATTTTTGTGTTGTGTGTTCACTATCGTTATTACTTGTTTTGGGGAGAAATAGTCTAATTTTGTGTTTTATAAGGTGGTTAGGGAAGCCGTTGTTGATTAGTGTTTGTTTAACGTTATTAAGTTCTTTGAGGAAGAGTAGTCGAGAGGATGAATTCTGGTGTGCTCTGTTTAGAAAGTTTTTTATTACTGCTATTTTGTACCTAAGTAGACATTCGCTTTTGAAGTTAAGGTGGCACGATGTTTTTTTTTTTTTGTTTTTTTTTTTTTTTTTGTATAATGATGTAATGAAAGTATTATTGCTGTATTCAACGAGGACATCTAAGAATGGCAGTTTGTTTTTTTGGCTAAGTTCATAGGTAACGTTAAGGACGGAGTTTTTCCCAAATGTGGTCTTAAGTGTCTCTATTTCTTTAATGTTATTAGCTAAAATAAAAATATCGTCTCGGTAGCGAACATAGATTTTCGGTTTGCGGACCTGTGTATATATGTATATATATATATATATATATATATATATATATTATATATCCAAAGAATACCAGGATGTAGACAAAGGAATTCTAACTACGGCACAGACGTTACATTGGGTCTTGCAAATGACTGCGATGTTCGAAAGTACATGAACATGACAAAAGCAAAATATAATATTCGAACATAACTTTGAGCACAATACTGAACACCATATTCAAAAATTGAAAAATACCAACAAATTAAATTGGGAAAGCTTTTCCACGTCTATTGGTTCAATAGTATGAGGTGTATCTGAAAAAATCATTGTTATTCTAAAAAAAATACGTTTGATACCTGAATATTCACTCGCAAAAAATATTCTTACTGTTCAAAAACTATTTTTTCGACTTTAAATACCCCATAAAATTTCGATAAACCGTAAAACTCAACTCAATCAGTCAATTAACCTTATTACGTGGTTATCATGTTGACGCTGTTTTCCCAAAGATAAGATAGCGGAAAACTGCAAGAATTACGAATAGGTTATCATAGGAAAGCGAGAAAAAAGGATTAAGTATTAACCCCATGAAGAGAGTTTAGACATCTGCAGCAGAGATAGGAAAAAAGTGTGAGCTTCGAAGATTTCAGAATCAAATAGGTGTATGAATTTAAATATCTGTGTAGTGTAGCAGACGATAGAAAATGTGAAACAAATATTCGAAGATATATTGGAATGGAGAAAGATACATACCAAAAATTAAGCAAAGTAACAAGAAATAGGAAAGTTTCTGTAAAAACAACAAAAAAGAGTATTAAATGCGATACATCCTCGGTCTAACGTCTTACACTTACATGAAGGGAAAAAGAGTATATTGAAACAATTGCTAAGTCTACAGTTAACAAAGTTTGTTCACTAGACATTTATTCTCGCCAGAATCCGCCTGATATATTTTAAGTCTACCATACGTCCTTACTTTGAATATTACTGCCACATCTGGTCTGGTGCTGTTGCTATATATTTAGAGATTATTGATGAAATCCCAAGAAAAATCTGCAAAGTTATTGGTCCTGACATAGCATCTCGACTTCAGTCACTTTCCACTGCTGTAACATATCTTCTCTATGACTTTTCTATAAATAGTCTCATGGTAATTTTTCTGATGAACTTTCCCCATTAGGGCTATTTTTAAAAGTTGTTATTTTAGACCCTACCCATCATAGACAAATTGTGTATATGGGGGGGTATTTAGGACTTCATAGATTTTGAGGTATAATGGTAGCTGTATTAAGAATGGTAAGTGTTGTTTTGGTGTAAGAATTATTGTGGTATATTTGGGCCATTGATTGTGGCTAGTTAAGTTTGAATATAGACAGTGTTAAACCAGCCTTCCCCCCTTCTCTGTCAATTCTACATAAGAATTAAACGAATGGCATAGGGTTCAGATTGACGAGTCGCCCAATCACTAAACAGATTGATTGGTTGATCTTTCTATTTAGCGGCATATCAACTACTTATGGGTCATTTAATACCGAAATTTAATTTTCTTGGGGAAATTGGAAATAGTTAAAATATGATATATGTTATTCTGCTTTCACAATTGAATACATGGTAGATGATACTTAGCTTTTTTGCATATATATTTTTGTATGAACAAATTTGCTAGAAGCGGTGATGTGTCGTTTATGTTGTGGTTTTATTGAAGTTATGCGTAGGAATATAGTTTGATGTAAGAAATTGTAAGCTATTATATGACTTAAGTTCTTTTATGTTGGTTGTTTGGTAGTATTTTAAACGGGTGGATAAAGTCGCTGCATTTTGTTAATATGCGCGTATTGCTGGTAATTTTAAATATAGAAATGCATTGCTGGTATTTTTCTATAAAAATGTATTTTTATACTTTCATATTTTTTATTTTTTGTTGTGGGATCATTATTTGCCCATATCTGGGAGTCTAACAGGTGCTACGACCCAGGGTGAGGGTAGACGGGAGAACAACAGCAATTAAAAGGTGGTTCAATGCTCCTTATAACATCTAATCTCCCGATCAGAGGCCTTGCTGCCAGATGTAGTTTATCGTCATACCCAGGAATACACTATACAGATCAAAAAATCTAATAGGTACCTTACACCAGAACATTTGTATGTCACCATCAAACCCATTACATTACGTTGCTTACCACAATGGGAACGCACCTACATACGCATAATTTATGTTTGGATCACAAAAAACACTAAATATTTTACTACAGATTCGTTGACGTCACATGTTTTAATATTTTGGAAGGAAATTCCTCTTGTTATCTCCTGCTTCCAACGCTTAAAATTTTGTGTTGACCATTCAGGCAAACATTTCGAATATCTACGATGATTATTAAGTTGTCCGTGAATCATGATAGCTCAATAAATTTATTTCTGAATTTACCGCTTTTTTTATTGGACACACGATAGATTAGTGACAAGGTCTCATCAATTCATATTTTAATTGGCTTGATAACTTCTATACTAACATTTTCTTTTCTAGTATTTCTTGCTTTTAGAACGCTCTTCCGGCTCCCTGCTTTCCAAGACAATTTTGATCTTCAAAAATTTAAATGCAATGTCAATCGTTATCTACTGTCTTCCTGGTTACTCTTCTCGCGCCTTAATAACGTTTCTCTTTTTTTTTCTCACTAACCCCCTTGTGTCTTAGTGGCTCTATTTCCTTGCATGGGGAGAAATGATTAAAAAAAGAACCTCAGAAATTCAATTAACACCATTGCTAAGGAGATAAAGTATTGTGCATATAAGCCTTCAACAGAAGTCCCATGTGATGCGGCAAGGCTTCTTTTTTATCTCAGACAAGACAAGATTAACCTCGGATCTGAGCAAAAGCCCTTGTTCAGCAAGGTGAATCATCCCGGACCTTAGTTTTCCTGTCATGAGAAAAACTTAGATTAGGACTAAAAGTTCAACCGATTGGCGGATAGCCATGCAGATACACTGAGGACATTCCAACTGTCATGCACACAAAATTTCCGACGACTGTTATATTTGTGGAAGTCATAAGCAACGAGAACAGTGTCGTGGATCCTCACTTCTTTCCTCAGGGTTTTTTGACAATGCTACTGACTATAAAGAGGTGATCGAGAGAATTGCGAGGCTTCGGATAGAGAGCGTGAGCACCTGAAGACCGTTCACCTACGAACAAGTCCTGCGCTATTTTATGAGGCTAAGATAACCCAAAAATGGATGATTGTCACTCCAAACATCTGGCTGCCTAGCTCTCCAGACTTGAATCAGTTGAACTACGAGGTAGTCAATCAACACCCCCATAAAACTATATAATGTCTGCACAATGTCCAAAATATTAAAAAAAATCATTTGAATCATCCATGTTGAGCATGTCGACGTGGTGTTATGGTTACCAAGATTGTCTAGGTAGAATTATTACGACTATGTGTTCGATCCTCACTGTGTACCCCATACTTTCAGCGTTGTGACACATGTAAGCTGTCTTAGAATACCACTATCTGAACCATACTACGCCTTAACGTTTCAGATCTCGTACTGAAGGGGTCATCGATGTTAAAATCGGGTTGATTAAATAAATGCTTTTAGAAGCGTCGCAGGATTATTCGTGTCAATATGTTCTCAATTGAAGTTCTTCTTTCGACTTTTGCTAAATTCATGCAAATTTCCTCAAAGAACTTATCAACCCTGTGAATGGGAAGTGTCCTTAGTTTGTGTACACACTGATTGTTTTCCTACCACAATAGAATTGTCAATCCGCCAACATTCCTATATTATCTCACTCCGTTCAAGCCATCTTGCTTAACCAAATATGTCGTTATAAAACGCGTAGACACGCAAACAGACGTACATTCAAAAGTACGTAAATATTTCTCACAGAAATGATGTCCTCCAGACGAAACGAATTAATTTCGTATCGTTTCTGAATGTATTTATGTTGAAAGTAATATCTCCGTCAAAGCCAATCGCCCAGCGGCAAACACGTGGACACACTGGTTGTAGCCAGTGGTAGAATGGAATTCTGTCAACAGATAAAAAAACCATGTTACACTGGCGGACGTGTTGCGAAATACTCTATAGCGTCAAAGATCTGCATTCGATACACACAAACACATACGCACACACAATATATATATATATATATATATATATATATATATATATATATATATATATATATATATATGTGTGTGTGTGTGTGTGTGTGTGTGTGTGTGTGTATGTATATATATGTGTGTGTGTGTGTGCGTATATGAGCGTCTGTGCATAGATAGACAGATAGGTAGATATATTAGATAGACATATTTTTTTATATTTCAAGAACAATATTTTGTATATATATATATATATATATATATATATATATATATATATATATATATATATATATATATATAGAATCGCCATTATTTATATTATTTACAATGTTTGGACTGTTGTCCTCGTCTTTATTGCTATATTCACGGCGTTTCGCCCACTGTACGCTCCGGGCTTCTTCAACTAAACCCTTTATATCGTGCCCCTAGATAGACTGTTCTAGTTCTATGTGCCATGCCTCTTCCGGGTGTATCAGTTATTACACTTTAACTAAACTTTCCAATTTTTTGTTCACAACTGCACAACTCTTTCTGTCAAGTCACGGCCACCAGACGACTTCAGAATCTCTTGAATCTCTTTTGGGCGGTCTTCTTGTTTAAGTTGGTGAATGTTGCCATAATCCCTGCCTTCAGTTCCGATTTGGTGCTGTAAGGAGTTTTGTTAGTCTCTCGCTCAACTGCAGGCCCACATAATAATCAAGGGGTTTGCAGTTTAGGAAGTTAGATGGTCAAATGTAAGTGGTGATATGGTGGCAGAAATTGTCTGTCAGCCATGATTGGTTCTTCTGCTTTAGTGACATGGTACAGAATCCTGTTGCCAGAAATAAGGTCTTCCCCACCATCTTGACCCAGACTGCGCTACCGCCTCAAAGCACTTGATGTATGCCTCCCTGTTGAGTCTGAGGCTCTCACCAACAAATTTGGAACTTTTTTCTCATCAGAACGGTCAGAGTGAGTTTTCCGAGCAGCCGTAGCTTCGTAATCACTATTAGACTCATCCAGCTCTTTCCAAATCCTCTGCAATGTCGTCAGATTGATACCCAAAGACTCTGAAATTATCGTATTGGAGATTTTGTCGCGAACGCCAAGCAGTATAGCATGCAGTTTCCAAATTTCTGGCGGAGTGAATTGCGTCATGGTGTTCTTTTTCTCACAGACAGTGCCCAACTGACCCTACTATATTGTGTAGTCGGCAAAATCAAAAACGAAGCACGTAGATGCCCGAAATTAAAATATAAAACGGCGACAATTTACCCATCGCACCCTGTGCGCGCAATCACACACACGCATACATATGAGTATGTGTGCGTGTATGTGTGTCTAGAGAGAGAGATAGAAAGAGAGAGTTATCATGCGTATGTTTGATAACTGATCCTCTTTTTCGCTTTGTTTATTCTGAATCTACTGTTATTTTTTTCCCTCTATACGCTTTACACAACAAAATATACCTAAATGTAGAATGGGGCGTACAAGATTGTGTCTTCTTACCGGGCTTATCCAAATTTTACAATGAAGCAATCCTGAGAGAATTAGAAATGTTACCAAGATTCATTTTTGGCGGATACAAACTTACCTTTTTGTTTCTGTTATCGGCTATCAAAGTGTTATGATGTTGATTTGGGGTTAGTAGAGACAAACGCCAAATAACATGTAACAAATAAAAGGGTTTTAATAGGTTGGTAAAAAGGTACAGAAATCGCCTGAGTAGTCCATCACTAGCTCAGCTAAGAACTGCTCTGTCCCTCTGTCTTCTGACATACCACTATTTAACGTCTTTGTTCGCAGACAAGTTCATCTTCAAGAGGGGTGGTAGGTTTCCGACACAACACAAAGGAAAGCGGGTGGAAAGGACTAAACGTCAATTGCAAATAGACAGAATTTATGGTTGTCAGAAAAAAAGGAACAGTTTGACATTTAATTTACAAATTGAAGATACCAATATCCAGCAACTAGAAAACATTAAATATCTAGTAAATGTTTTAAAAGATGATGGAAAATACGGTACCGAAATCCGAAGGTGCATTGGCATGGAGAAAGATGTCTTCCAAAAGCTAACATCTATTAAGAAACAGGAAGTAAATTTCAATCGAGTCTTCTTCCCGCAAACCACTGCCCTGTGGAACCGACTCCCAACAGGCCGTTTCCTACAATTTTAACCATTCCAAAGCTAGGGTTAACAGTTTACCTTCCACTCCTATTCGCACAAATGTCCTTCTAACGTAAACCTCTATCACGTGTGACCCCCGGGCCTTGTAAAGAGCGAACCTTATTGTAGAACAAAAGACAATTGAATTTTCTAGGGCGCATAACGAGGAAAGATGGGACATATTGAAGTCAAAAGAGACAGAAGAAAGGAGCGCGTAACATACTTGATGGGTTTGAGTAAATGGATAGTAAAACGG
This sequence comes from Acanthosepion pharaonis, assembly GCA_903632075.3. NCBI lineage: Eukaryota > Metazoa > Mollusca > Cephalopoda > Sepiida > Sepiidae > Acanthosepion > Acanthosepion pharaonis. The sequence goes on along the minus strand of CAHIKZ030004700.1, from coordinate 216,527 downwards.
GGTTTAGGAAGAAAGGAAAGACTTAAATAAGGGGTTAAAAAAAAGGCAGGAGATTGTGGAGAACGATGATCGCCCAAGTCATGAAGGGACACAGCACATAGAAAAAGCAGATATGATTAACAGAATTTCTAATTTTCTCCTTTTATACATTCCCATAAGCTTCTTGGTATCACTAATTTCCTATTTTTTTTTTTAGTCCCTATTTATTCTGACGCATCTGGACAATCTCCTCAAAGATGAAGAAGAGACTTGACGCAAAAAATGTGGTTCTACAGAAAGATTTTGAGGATAGTATAGACCGAAAATGTGAGCAACGACAAGGTGTTAGAAAAAATAAAAGGAAATGAATACTTAACATCAGGAAGGGGCAGTTGAAATTCCTTGTGCACGTAATAAAGAAGGTAGGCTTGAAAACTCTGATACGCACAGGACAGATTGAGAGTAAGTCGGACAGAGGAAAATGGCGCGTAATATACTTGATGGGATTGAATTAAGGGATAGAAGAACAAGTTTTGAGAGAAATAACAGAAAGACAAAACTTGTTAACAGCTACAAGGCACAGGAAGATGTGGATGGCCATGACTGCCTACGCCCTGAAGGGACACACTACATAAAAGAAGAATCAACAATTCTCTTCATTTCATAATTTTATTTTATTATGCCTGTCCTTCTCTTTATGTTTATTCCTTGTATTGTCTATTTACTTTTTCGAAAACTTTTCTCTTCTTTGTTCTCACACTCTTTCTTTCTTTTTTTTTTCTTTCTTTCTTTCTTTCTTTCTTTCTTTCTTTATTTATTTATTTATTTATTTATTTATCTATTTATTTCACTATCCTCTTTCCTTTTTTTTCTTTTGTAAATCTTCCCTTTCCTTTCTGTCTATCTTTTTCCAACACTAAAGGCTTCTATACTGTTTATGTTTCTTCATTTTTCTTCATCGTTTATTACTCTGGTTTACGTTCACTTTTCTTTTCCATTTTCTTTTATTTCTTTAATGTCTTTCCTTCTTGTTCTTATATTTATTTTCCTTTTCGCTCTTACTTTTTTCTTTCTTTTTCTTTTCCTTTTCATTTTGTTTAACTTGATTCTTTCTTTCTTTATTCCTTCTTTCTTTCTTTCTTTCTTTTTCAGTTACTTATTCCCTCTTTGAAGTACTTATTTTTCTCTACTTTCTTCCTATACTACTGAATTATTTTATATTTTAAACTTCTACATCGTTCAAATGTTCCTTTTCTTTTTTCGTTCCCTATTTTTTCTCTATTTCGTAATTTCTTCAAATATTCTCCTTTTTTCCTTTCTTTTTCTTTTCTTTCTTTTTTTTTCTATCTTCTTTCAGTTTTCTTGTAACTCGTTTTCTTTTCGTTTTTGTGCTTTTTCACTTTTTTTTCACGCTTTTTTTTCTTCTTGTCCTTCACTTTTTTTATTTCGTATTTCTCTATTTCCTTCCTTCCTTCCTTCCTTCCTTCCTTCCTTCCTTCTCCCTTCCTTCCTTTTTCAACCCACGTTCATTATTTTCTTCCTCTGTGCCGTCCCATTTCCTCTGCCTTCTTTTATCTTTTCTTTTTCACAGTTTGATTTTCCCATCCTCATCACTTTCCGATCATTCTCTTTTCCCAAATTAGATAAGACCCAGATCGACTGATCTGTCAGACACTTCCAGAAAAAGAGAAGGCTAAAGGCAACATTTCCCCACTTTTTTTTTTTATATCAGGCAGATGTTGCTAAGAGGAAAGAGAACGAGGCGAGAACAATCCTTGCAAATTTTATAGAGGATAAAATTGCAAGGTAGAAACAGAAATGGAGATGAGTGGCAAAAGTCAAGAAGAGCGAACGATAATAGATTGTGTAATAAGAAAAATAAAGTGTAAGCAAGAGACCTAAATGAATTGGTGGGGAAGAATAAACGGCGGGAAAGAATAAACAGCGGGAAACTGAAAAAAGCGTCGAAGACCATGACATTAAGCAAAATAAGTAGGAAGAAAAAGATAGAAAAAAAATTTCAAAGAAGTCATAAAAAAGCAGCAGGCAAAATCAGATAAGGCGCCAAAGAGATTGATAGGTGAGGGTTCGATAATATTTAGGGAAAGCTTCCAGGTTTGCCCTCAAATGAAAAAACTAACTGTGATAATTAAAAACAGTGTAAAATGAATGGATCGGCACAAGAAAAAAAGTCACAAGAGAGAAGGAAACAAAGAAACAAACCAAAAAAAAAAATGGAAATAAATATTAAGAACGTTAAAAAGAAAAGAATGTCTATTTAAAAATAACAAGAAGTGGAAAAGAATCTATAAAAGAACCTTCCACTGGATATGATAAGAATCGGGAACGGGACAAACAAAAAAACAAAAATATAAATAAATACAAGACGATAGTGATGGTGATACTGATAACACCGGCTTAAAAAAAAAATAATATCCAACATGCGTAGCGCCTCAACCACATCGCTTAAGAATGAAAAAAAACTCCCGAAAGAATCCTTGCTAATTTCTCAAGTATTTTGACATTTACCCTGTCTCTATGGTGATCTAAATTCTGTGGTTCGACACTCAGGTTTGATTGTAATTTTTGGCTAGCCAGAATGCGGAGCCTTGAAAAGAGACTGGACATTGTGGCCAACAGCAAGATGATCAGGATAAAAGAACGAGACATCTGTGTAATACTTGAAACAGTTACACGTCTCTTTTAGGTAAAACAGAAGCAGGGACGTGGATATGACTGTTGGTAGTGAGACTGACCTGCTCATACAGTGGGACTTCTTGCCACTGTCACACCGATAGCCTATCTTTATTTCTAAAATTTAAGAAATTTCTCTCGGTATTAAGTTCCAGTTTATCTTCCTTCTCTTTCTTTCAAACTCAATTTTATCTTTCTTTCCTTTCTCTAAATTAGTTTGTCTATAGTTTCCTACTTTCTTTCTTTCTTTCGATTTCGTTTTTCATTCTTTCTATCGATTTATAGGTGGATGTGTGAGTGGCTAAGTTGAAGAGCAGAGTTCGAATTCCAGGAGTCAGTTACATTCACTTACGCGCATATACGATTGGCAAATTTATTAATCCATATGTCCCCCTGGCTACCTAACACATACCCAGACTGCAACTCCATTAATTATTATGTGTAGGGCAGATTTGAGCGAGAGATTAACAAAACTCTTTGTAAAACTAAAGATGAACTGAAGACAAGTGTAGCATTCACTAACTTAAACAATGAGACGGTCCAAATGAGTTGCAGGAGATTCCGAAGTTGTCCGGAGGCCGTGGTTGAAGCTAATGGCGATTTCATTGAACTAATTTACTCTTATTTGAAGATTTTTTGTGTCATTTTGGTAAATATATGTGTTAAAATGAGTTGTTAGTGTGTGTGCGTGCGTATGTATGTATGTATCAGAAGCTATCGCGCAAAACACATAGTCATCTATACATTTTAGAGTTATTTTTATTTCTAATTTGATGTAAAAAATAATTAATATACATGTATGAGAAAGTACTTAAAATACTTGTCCCACTTAAAAATTCTGTCTATCTATCTATCTATCTATCTATCTATATATATATATATATATATATATATATATATATATGTGTGTGTGTGTGTGTGTGTGTGTGCGTGTGTGTGTGTGTGTGTGCGTGTGTGTGTGTGTGAGAGAGAGAGAGAGAGAGTGTGATAAGGTAAAAAAGCGGAAACTTTTGTCAATCTAACACGTTTCACTGTCATTAAACCTTGATCACATGGAAACCGAACTCAAAAATGGAACACATAAGGATATCAATAATTCCAGTTGTAGTTGGATCCCTCGGATTGAGTGGAAAAAATTCCAATAGACACATTGAATGGATTCCTGGTAGACCATGCCTTAAAGAAATACAAAAGAAAATGTTCTAAAGTACAGTTCACACCTTACGAAGGGCTTTATCTATGTAAAATATGTGTCACTTTTTTTTCAAAACAACTCATTGGAAAATGCCATGATACTATTTCTGACCTTAGGTCTCTTGTCGGGACCCGGAAAGAAATGAGTACACACCACCCATAATAATAATAATAATAATAATAATAATAATAATAATAATAATAATAATAATTAGAAAGGTTTTTGATAAACTCGTTGAAGGGATTCCTGGTATCCTATGACTGACGAAATACAAAAAATTGTACACTTAAGTACAGCTCACACCTTACGAAGGTCTTTATCTGTTTAGTTATCGATTTAGTTTGACTATTTTTTCGGTGGAAAATGTCATGATGACATTTCGCACTTTAGGTTTCTGGATGGCACCCGGAAGAAAAATAAAACAGAAATCTAAGGAAATAAAATAAAACATTTCACTATTTACATCGTTCGGACTGCTGTCCACAACTTTATTGTCATATTAACGACGTTTCGGACGTTGTACCTCCGGCCTTCTTCAGGTGATATACTTAAGAATTTTGAACCGAACCCTTTAAAAATTATAATAATAAAAATCTAATAAAAAGTCAAATCTTAGATTATAAGTTCCAGCTTTAATAGAAATAAGATTATTTACATACTGATGGAATATTACCAATACTTGGAACATTTCATCTAAGAAAATCGCACCCCTTTTGGCTGACAGCCAAAGAAATGAGATGAAAGAAATACACATGAAATATTAGTAATAATTACAATACTCCGTTTAAGAATTTCTGACAAGTAATCATCATGTTGACAGATGAAACATCGGGTTTTAAATGCTTGTTTAATGTATGTAATTAACGTGTAGGTTTCTTTGCATGTGTGCGGAGGTATGTGAAAACACATTGTGAAGAAAAATACGCGGCTATGAGAAAAAAAAAGATATGATTTGTGTTCGTATTATTAAAGTTTTAGTGAGCTTAAGCAGCAACAAGGGAAAAAACGAAGCCTGAATTATATGTGATGCCTACAGAAATAAAATCTATAATTATTAATTACCTAGACTCTGCATCACATGCGATAGACGCCCAAGATTTAAAATAAAAAAAGAGTTTATATTCTTTTTGTATTGTACGTACTATGTAATGCGTATATATCTGAATCTGGCGCCAATTTCATCTCAGACTTCAAAAGGAGAGACAAAAGATTAAAATCATTTTGGGATCAACCGTATTATTTGAAGAAAAAACAAAATAAATTTGCCTTTGTTCGCTAACAGCAAACCTCTGAAAGCTTATCTAAAATAACTAACACAAATGCATTATTATTTTAGACTATTATTCTTTTCATTTTATTATTGTTTTCTTTTTATCAAGTCATTTCTTTTTTCAACAATTCATAAATAAGACTGGTCAACAAAATGAAATCTTTTTAATCATCAGAATTGAAAGATTACTTTTCTTAGTCAATTTTTCATGCTGGTTACGAGTCTGAAATCAGTTTTTCTGTATTCGCTCATATTTTATGTTACTGATAACTAGTTTTAACTTTTAGGTTCGTAGTCGATGTACTTATAAGGCACTAGCAGTAGAGCCCGGCGTTGCCCGGGGATGTAACAGTAAGAGATAGATCAAATATCGACCATCATAAAGACTGAAAAATAAAATTGACAAAGATTATTGTTTAAGGTTGACGGACACGCATGTCTTAATTATTTTTTTTTTTTGTTTTGTTTTTTTACGAACTGGTCAAACCCAAACTCAAACAAAAACATTGTTTTCAATCGTTATGAGTCTACCGATTGAATAGAATTTTATTATAAACAATTGTCTTGTAAATGGAATTTTTAAAGCATTCTGAATGTAAAAATAAAGAAAAAAGTAACACTATCTGCCAAAAAAAAAGTGAAGTTATGCTGAAATCGGTTGAAAAATGTAGGAAATCCCATCCCATATATAAACGAACACACACACACACACACACACACACACACACACACACACACCCTGGGTTTTATAATAATAAGTATAACTCGATATGAGTTGCCCCCCTTTCATTCTGGCGACAGTGATGCCTCTTAATCGTGTTTTCAAATTGATTTCGTGCAAAAACAATTGTTTTTCCAATTTTGAGCGCTGTCAGAACCACCGCAAGGTGATTTTACCTAGTCCTGTGAAGTTTTGTTGAAATCGGTTGAAAAATGTAGGAAATCCGATCCAATATATAAACGAACACACACACACACACACACAACCTGGGTTTTATAATAAATGCAAAATATGATATTTTCGTAGATATTATGCAAAATCAAAACTATTGTGCGCAAAATAATACTTTCGTTTGAATTTGTTTTAATGTTCATATCAACTCATAATTCGGGTTAATAATATTCTAAAGGAAAACATCGGAACACAAGATTAGAGAAAGAACTGTTTCATAACCTGGAACCACCTTTTAATTGCTGTTGTTCCCAGGTTCACCATGACCCGGGATCGTAGTACTTATTAGGGTCCCAGTTAGGGGTAAATAGAGAATATCCCAAATTGGGTCAAAACACTATGAAAGTGCAGAAATATATTTTTTATAATGAATGTACCAGCAATACGTTTTCATAGTAGGGAAACTACCAGCGATACATTTTTGTAAGAAGGAAAAATTACCAGCAATATAGTTTTGAAAAAAAAAATATTACCAGCAATACAGTTTATAAAGAAAATTATTAATGCTTCCAAGAAAATTAAATTGCGACTTCCTTATGCCCCGATTGCGACTGCCTTGTGTCACACTTACTATTCAATTGTGCCCCGCTTACGACTCCCTTGTGTCCTGCTTACGACTCTCTTGTCTCCTACTTGCGATTCGCTTGTGCCCCGCCTGCCACTCCCATGTGTCCTGATTGCGCCTACCTTGAGCCCAACTTGTGACTGACTTGTAATCCGCTTACGGCTCCCTTGTGCCCTGTTTGCGATACACTTGTATAACGCTGGCGACTGCCTTGTGACCCGTTTACGACTCCCTTGTGCACCGCTTACGACTCCCTTGTGCCCCTCTTGCCACTCCCTTGTGTCCTGATTGCGACTACCATGTGCTCGGCTTGCGTCTCCCTTGTGCCCCGTTTGCGACTACCTTGAGCCCAACTTGGGACAGACTTATGCCCCACTTGCGGCTCCCTTGTGTCCCGTTTGCGATACACTTGTGTACGCTGGCGACTGCCTCGTGTCCCGTTTGTGAGAACCTTGTGCCCACATGCGACTCCCTTGTTTCCCGTTTGCGATTCCCTTGTGCCCCACTTTCGACTCCATTGTGCCCCGTTTGCGATACACTTGTGTAACGCTGGCGACTGTTTTCATAGTCAATGGAAGAGTCTATGTTCAACACTTTAGTGCAGCGAAATCGTCTTTTTATACAACAGAATTAAAATTTAAAATCTTAACATTTAGACTTTCTCTGGCGCTTATTTTCATGTTTATCCCTGAATAACATCCAAGAGACGTCAGCTAGCATTCCTTCATTCCAAAATCCTTGCTTCATTGATTCTACCATCCTTCAACATCACCTCCGCAAGGCGGGTCACATGACCAGAATGCCATTTGACTCCCACGTATCATCCTGTTTGGAGAACTCGCCAGCGGCAAGTGGCTACGCAAAGGCCCAAAACGACACTTCAATGATCAGTTGAAGAGATCCCTCACACAGGACAACATCGACCCTGTGACAATAGTTCTTCTAATATATTTAAAGATTCTTGATAAAAAGCAAAAAAAGAATCAACAATATTATTTGTCCTGACTTGGCTTCTCGGCTTCAGTACTAGATTGGCAACAAGTTTTCATCAATTTACAATTGAATTGGCAAGATATAACCGTAAGTTCGTTTGCTAACAGTTTATTTCTCGCACTTCTCAGTTGTGGAACTCTCTTCTGGCTTAATGCTTTCTATTTTCTTACTAATTACATTTCTATTATTATCTCTCTTTAGTAATGTTTCTATTTTCTAATTCGTTCACACCTATTAACTCCGTGTGTTTAGTGGCTTTACTCCTTTCCTTGGGGTAAATCCGATTAAAAACATATCCTGTTGTATATCCATGTATATTTTTTTTCAAATATTGAAGATAGACAATAGGCAGCTTTATGCCAGTTCTGTAATTCTTTCGTTTTTCTTGGCATACCGCATAGTAATTTCACATACCCCAACGTCAGCCACGTAATATAGGCTGATAGTTACTTTCCACATTTACACTAAGATTACCAGTCTTCTTACCATATTTTGTATACTATTGAAACAAACCGGTTACCTCAATACGCCGACTGTCAAATGTACCGTTAATTCCCAGTACCTACTATCCGCCATGTTTGTTTGTGATCATGGTACCTCTCTGATGCCAACGAAGGAGAGAACGTCACCGGGCTTGTCGGCACAGTTGTTTAATAGAGGATACCCCCCCCCACGAATGAACAGAATGGCAATAAAGCAGAGAAGGCAGGCAAATACTTGTCATTTTAAGTAATAGAGTTTGGGCACCTCGGCGTAGTGTAATGGTCAGAAAGCTTGTCTTGCTAGATCAATTACGACTGAGTAGTGAGTTTGATCCCCACTGGGTACCCCATATTTTCGGCCTTGTATCACATCTAAGCCGGGCTTAGAAAATCACTACTGCAAGTAATAGAGTTTGGTAAACAACATGGTAACAAGACAGCAGATATGTTTCTGAAATGAAAATGTTATAACTTTGTGCTATTGAAAATTTCTAATTAATAATCGATCCAAAATGTGATAATTTGAGCACCGCCACGTGGTGCAAGCTTGTCAAGGTAGATTTATTACAACTGAGTAGAGAGTTTGGTTCTCACTAGGTGTCCCATACTTTCGGCCTTGCGCAACAGCTACTCTTAGAAAATCATTTTGGGCACCTTGTTCTCGCTAGAACAATTACGACGGAATAGGAAGTTCGATCCTCACTGGGTACTCCGCACTGTCGGCCTTGTTTCACATATAAGATATGCTTGGAAAATCCTTTAGAACACTGCGACATGGTGTAATAGTTAGCAAGCTTCACTCTCTTGATTAATTACGATCGTGTAGTGAGTTCGATCCTGACTGGAAGTTCTAGCCATTCGATCTTGTGTCACATCTCCGCTTAGGAAATTACGAAAATGTGATAATGTGATAATGTGTTGTGAAAAAAGTAAAAAAGACATGGTAGCGTAGTTGACATCAACGTTAAGCTATTAAATCCGCAAATATTTAAAATAAAATAAAATTAATTGCAGCTTACACCTTGTATCGGCTTAGCATGCGAGAAATACGGTAACTTCCTGTGTGAATATAGCAGAACACGATAAAAGATGTATGAAAAATGGTTTGATGTTATATAAAACAACAAAAACAGGAAACAGTGGGGACACATGATCGTCTCCATTCTGAAAGAATATGATATATAAGAACTGTTGACTCTATAAGAAAATAACACCCATATCGCTATATTTAAAGAATTACTACTCTTTAGCTTTTGTGGCCTAACTGATAAGGTGCAGTCATAGTAAGATAGGATCGAAGGAATATTGGATACAAATGAAGATCTTGAGACTTGCTTACGTAATGGCAGAAAATCACTTATCCAAATGTTACGATAAAGTAACGAGTAAGAATTTCTCTAGAATATCTAATCTTTTGCTCGGGCAATGAATGTTACGCAATCCCCTAAGAAACGACTTAATCGGGAGAATTGTGGTTCTACTGCGAAATGGCGAGAATATTATGAACAGAACATGTGCGCAACGAAGATGCAGTTCAGATCTTCACAGCTAGATGTCGCAATGACACATACACAGGGTTGACCCATTCTCATTCTCTTCGTATCTCATTGAGAAGGTTGCACTCAGACACCTTCTTTGAAAGAACTGTTACTTTGTGGAAAAAACTCCCGAGAGAATGTTTACCCGATCACTACGACTTTAACCTTAAAATCTCGGACTAACTGCTACTTATCTCACATATGCACTTCTTACTTCCACCTTTTAAGCTCTTGCAGCAACTTCATGCAATAAGCCTCTACCTTGAGTAGCTCTTGGGACTTTTTTGAGGGAACAGAAGTATTAAAAATTCAATTCTCCGGGTGACCCAATCACTGGAGATATAACAAAATGTATTTTACCGCAAATATGACGAAATGCAGCATGTAAGTAATTGTCACACAAGGCACCACTTTCTATTTCTGAACGTCAGTGAAGAGTAGACTTGTTACCGAAAATTTCCTGGAGAGAATCATTCCTAGTAATAAAATGTCGGTTGTCTATAATCATATGTAAGCGACAATGGTTAGCAACGACTGAAACAAAGAATATCCATGTCCAAAAGAGGATTACAACCAGAAGTTATGCTGGATGTTTGGTAGGATATGAAAATGGCGAAACCAAAACGAAGCAGTTAATTTGAAGCCTTCCTCACCAAGTGGAAACACCACAGAAAATTTAGAGAAAAAGCCGAAATTGTTTAATCATAAAGGCGTGTGTCTCTTATAAAATAATGAAAGAAAGCATATTGCCCGAGTTACTCAAGAAGATATTATGGCAATAAATACGTAAACTGTACTTCATCTCCTTACATTTTTTTCTGACTATCCTCTTTTCAGATCGTGGGAACATGATTTAGAGTAAAAACAGATTATTAATTGTGAGTTGTTTCAAACTGATATTGAGTGTTTCATTGCATCAGAACCTGTTTTTTTTTTTGTATTTTTTGTTTTGTTTTACTTAATGACCGATTGATGAACAATTTAACAAATTATAGCAGTGTAATATCGATAATAAGCGGAAATAGTATCTTGATTAAATTGATGTCATTGATTGATTTTTTTGCTGCCTATCAACTCATTGCAATCTAGGAGTTATATATAACTAACATATTAAAAAAGTAAATGGAAGTCTTACTTAAATGCACATGGAGACCTACCAAGGTTTATCAGCAACAAAGTCGTTGATAATACAAATATAATAGCCTCATCCACATATAAAAAAGGCGAAAAATTATGGAAGCATTATTAATGAAAAAGCAAAAACCAACACTCAATAACATCTAATATGAACACGGCCACGATTTTCTGACAGAGTTTTGAAAATAAAACATTCCTATAATTCTAAATAGATAAATAAAACAATCCATACATTTAGTTAGAAAAAAAATAAAATCATACTTGATAATGACTAAAAATATAGCCAAAAGTGGTTAGACATAAAAAATAAAACATTTGGACAATTTCTACACAATACACGCCCAGAAAAGAAGATCACAAGAAAAATTAAATAAAAAATTTAAACGCCGTACTTTGTCAATCGTTTTTAATGGAATTTATATATATATTAAATAGACAGACTTAAAACTAGCAAAAAAATTAGTGAGGAATACTATGTATATTTATTAATATATACTAAATAGCTCTGTTATGAATATCAGATATCGCACATTGAGTGCTCGTATTAATAAAATAATGCTCGATGTAATATAACAGAGCTATTTAGTATATATTAATAAATATACATAGTATTCCTCACTAATTTTTTGCTAGTTTTAAGCCTGTCTATTTTAATATATATTTTTAAATACCATTAATCCACATTTATTTTAAATTGAAAATAAAACATTAATCCACGATTATTTTAAATATAAATCAGGTCTATATTAAATACAATATATGTACATTTTTAAAATAAAACCCGTAATCCCCGTATAATATTGCGTTAACCAGGTATTTTTATTGAAATTTAAATTATGTTTCGTCCAGTTTGTACTCAGCACCTGAAACTCCGCTTTGTGCTACCGGTGACGCATAGTATGTATATATATATATATATATATATATATATATATATATATATATGAAGAAACAATGCTTGGCGATTAGCTGGCATATTTTTTATGATTTTATGTGTCTGTACAGGTAATTTAATTTTTGCTTATTTATGTGTTTTTTAAGTAGATTTAAGCATTTCACTATAGGGACATTCGTGTATAGAGATTTTATATCTAAAATAGCCATATATTTCTTTTTAATGTCTATGTTTTATTGTTTTTTTTTATTTTGTTTAGGTGGTCACCTGACTTTCTTATGTGTGAGGGACGAATAGTGCCGAGGAGTGAAGTTAAAATTCTGCTTCGTTTGCGGGCTAGTTTATGTGGGGCGCTGCCTATCCCTGATATGATAGGTCTCATTGTTATGTTCGGATTATGCATTTTTAGTAATTCATATAATGTGGATGTTTTTGGATGGTATTCAATACGTTGTGTAGGGGAAGTCTTCATTTTTATTAGCTTTTTGAATTTGAAGTAGCTTGTGAATTTTTGTGTTACTTTTATAGCTTTGTTTTCATTTACTTTTACATAGATGTTATCATCGTCAATCATTTCTCTCATTTTCTCTTGGTAAATATTTATCCATGATTATATATACATACATATATATATATATATATATATATATATATATATATATATATATATATATATATATATATATATATATGTAATCATATATATATATATATATATCATGGATATATATATATATATATATATATATAAAAATCATGGATATATATATATATATATATATATATATATATATATATATATATATATATATATATATATATATATAAAAACGAGACGGTTAGTGCTATTTCCAAACCAGCCTAAACATATAGTAGCGTGCAATAAGGCCTGTTTTGTGGCGTATTTTCATTATATTTTATGTCGATGTTGTTATATAACCTTGTTTGTAGTACAGTTTACCGTAAATCGCAGCGAATATCTGTGTAAGCGTATTCATAGTCACTTATTTACAGTAAATGGAAATTTACTTGCTTTTTCATTTGTTGCTAGCACTACATGGAAAAATATGTCGATTTCGGATGTTCGGATTAAGGATGGTGAACCTGTATAAATAATGAAATAAATATGAAAACAAGGTCAAAGCTTCTTGATCAGTTAAAAGAAAACATGATAACAGAATAGATCACTTTGAAAACTTTATTGAGGACAATTGTACAAACAATATAAACATTTTTCGCATTTTCTACATCATTATAATTTTTAAATATTTTTTGTTGGAATTCATTTCGAAATCCATTGTCATATTTTTAAATAACTTTTATTTAGAATTTTAGTATTTATGAATCGTATCCTTTATTAATATTTTTCTTTGCTTCCGGTGTTGTGCAATAACTGACTGCAGCGCGCTACCACATACAGTCACAAGCTCAACATTCAGCCATTTTCTCCCGTTGATATTTTTTTTTATTTTGTTTTAATTAAAAAAAAAATAGGCTGGCTTTTCTGGTACTTTTGCAATTGTGGTCAGATGTTCAGGATTTTATTATACATTAATGTACTTGCCTTCATATATATAGTTACATACATACATACATACATACATACATATATATATATATATATATATATATATATATATATATATATATATATATATATATATATATATGATGCCCCACAAAAAAAAACAGGAAATTTTAGATTTACTATATGACGAAAAAAAAAAAAAAAATTAACTAACATATTAAAAATTATAACTATATAATTCACTATATGAACAAAAAAAACTAATTAACTAACATAAATTTTTTAACTACTTGTTTTTCCAGGATGCCGCATTTATCAAATTTTCAATTTGAGGTGATTTTTCTCTTTAAGAAAGAACATCCAACTTGGGGACAGAAAAATATCAATAAATTTTGCCAGAGTTCTTTAGTTTGAACACCGCATCTAACATTTGTGTTTTTGTCCTGTTTTAAGCTACTAAAATGCTATCCTTTGCTTTTGATTCAAATAACCGTAAAAAATTCCAATACTTAAATAAACTGTACCAAATTTCCTGTTTTTTAGTGGGGCACCATCTATAACTGTACACACACACACACACACGCACACACACACACACACATATATATATATAGGTATGAGTTTATGTGTAAAGCCTCTACAACAGCGCTGTTTTTAGCGAGTTAGACTTGTAGAGGAAATCACTAATATCTCGCGTATAATTCTCACTGTGACCGTATTATTCTCGTCTTGTACAGGACTAATATAAAGCCAAAATGTAACGATCCTCACTGGGTGCATTATATGAAATTTCACGTTAAGCCACCCAAGTTTCGACGTCGAAAAACCAATGAATCTTACCTACCCTGTGGATACAATGATAAGGACTGAAAATCAGCAATATGAATTATGCGCGTGTGTGTGTGTGTGTGCGTGTGTGTGTGTATGTACCTGTTTGTGCCCGTACACCACTGTTTGTGTTTATATGTGTGCGCAAGTGAGTGTTTGTGCTTATCTTTATGTGTGTTCGTGTACGTTTATATTCATATGTTTCCCTGTGTAAGTGTTTGTGCGTATCTGTGTCTGTCCATAAGTGTTTGTCCGTGTGTGTCTGTATGTGTTCGTGCGTGTGTGTGATTGTGTTCGTGGTCAGGACTATGCTTGAGTTTGTGCTCACGGGTGAAGCTTTTCTCTGTGTATGAGTGTTTGTGCATGTTTTTTTTTGTTTTTTTTTTTGTGTGCGCGCGCGCGCGTGTGTGTGTGTGTGTGTGCGCTTGCGCGCTTTCGTGCGTGAGTGTGCTTGCGCGTCTTTCTGTATCTGTGCCTATTAATTTGCACATGTTTGAGCACCCACTCATGCTTTTTCAGTGCATCTGTGTTTGCACGTGTGTACGCTGTTTGTGTTTGCGCTCGTGTATGTGTGCGCATGCGCGTTTATTTTTATTTGCGTGTATTTCCCTGTATAGTGTTTATGTGTAAGTGTCCTTGTGTGTATTTTATATAGGTGTTCATCGGCGTGTTTAAGTCAGTTTATTCGTATGTGTGTGTGTGTGTGTGTATGCGTGCGTTTTTCTGTTTGTATGCGCGTCAATGAATATTCGTGCATGACAAAAACGCATTAACATTGACTAAATGCAAGAATAATCTCCAAGGGCCTCAAAGGAATTTCCTAATCTTGTTGGAAAACACAACTTACATCGGAAGCTATCAACTCTAAATAAGATGTAATGAAGAATATTACCAAACTGTTAACAATTGTAACATTTCTCTAAATTACAAATTACTTTTTCTTTTTTCTTATTTCTATTCTACAGAAACAGTCTTTAGAGATGTCTCCATTTTTCATTTATTTCATATATACTGATCCGCAACTTACGTAATTCATTTTTACAGTTTTATTCGTGAAAAACTGCTTTATGTGTTTTTCGTGCATGAACTTTGTCTTGGCATAAATGACACTGTATTTTCGTCCAGTATTCAAAATGAATACAAATGAAAACCATATTTATCAACAGCTATTTTTCTAATTTTCGAAATTATTCTAACATGGTAAATATCAGTTTTTCAAATGAAATTCGAATTCTATTATGTAATAGACTTCGAATATCGTAAATGAAATATGAATAAAATTAAACCGCTCTTGTCGTCAAAAAGAAAAAAAAAGTTGGCAATTATTTAAGTTGTGTTGCAAATGCTTTGCGTATATTTTCTACAAGAGGAATCTAGGATTTCAATATATACAATTAACCCTATTGTTTTTTGTTTTGTTTTTATGTTCACCAAATACTAGTCCCAAGAGGCACTCATGCTAGAGTATTACTATGTTGCATTGTATGTGTGTCAGAAAGGGAAAGAAATAAATTTATCAGGGCTATGCAGGAAAGATAACGGTTCATTCTAAACTTGAAGAGGTCAAGAATTAATTAGTGAATGGCATGTCAGAGTTCAGACAGAGACGTTAGAAGTATCATTTGGAAGTAGACATTAGAAGGAGCCGGAAACCCAACCCTAAACAGGAAGGAAGGAATAAAGCTCTATTTCTGTTCAGAAGATGGGTGAGTGGTGTGAACTAGACGATCGGAAAATACGCTGGGAGTGTATCGTCAGTGATGCTTTATTAACCGGAATCATCGGGGGTTTCCGATTTTTCAACATCAGATCTTTTTCTAAGACAATAAGGTCCGATCAAACCCTGATCCACCTCCCACAACGGAATACGACTTTATTCACTTCCAATTCCACTTTGGTAGCTGGATTAGCAGTTTCGAGTTTTACACTTTAGTGCCGTCACGCTCAACTAACGGCCTCCAGGCATTGATCAAGTGCCTTCTACGTCATTCTAATTAAGCTGATATATATATATATATATATATATATATATATATATATATATATATATATATATATATATATATATAAAGACAAGACGTGTTTGATATTATAGAAAAGGATTTTTTTTATTAAAATTCTTAAAATGTTATTCAAATGAGAAAAATACATATCAAAATTCATCTAGGAAATTCGAATACTAATGCGTGTAATATAAAGAGTGAAATGAAATATCATATCGGTGTAATTTAAAACGGAAGAAAATAAAACATGGCTTTAAAGAATGATCTCAGTAGCGTCTATCACGGTAAAACTGGCTCTCAAATGATGCGAATCAAGAGATCACTGTATGTTTCTTCTTTATACAAAAAAGCTTAACATATGATTCTTCAAATTAAGGACGGCTTGATTTGTATATCTTTCATCTTATTTCTCTTACTTTTTATCACGAATCTCAAAGCATTATTAAAAGCAAAGTTAAACGATTCAAATATTAATCATAAAAACATTTGAATTGGTAACTCTTTTACGGAATTGGTATATTAGTCTATATAGTGTCATTCCTTCATGCAACAATCTCAAATAAGGTTCCAACACTTCCTGGAAGACAGCACTGAAATATGGCTCTAATAGTATTTCTTAATAGGTGGCAGCACAATTTCTAATCATTTTCCCTCAAGCAAGGCGATAATGCCACTAAGGTACAAAGGGTTACAGGGAGTGAAAGAAAATGAAAAGACTTTAGTGAGAAGTAAAGGAAAGGGACATAAAGGAGCAGCTATCAAGAAGACAGAAGATCGCGATTTAAATTTTTGAAGATAGTAGTTGTCAGGAGAGTCAGAATTCAGAAGGAAATTCCAGAGGTGATAGGTGCGAGAAAAGTAACTATTAGAATAGAACTGGCGGTTGCATCTTGTTACTTCAACAGTAAAACGATGAGACCTGGTTGCCAATATATATCGCTTAAATTCCATGCAGTCGGAGCACTAACGAAAACACCCCGTCAGAACAATTGCTAATAGAAAAGACAGAGTGAAATCACGTTGAAGCGGTGAGAAAGTGACTGAAGTCGAGATGCCAGAGCAGCACCGATTTCATTACAGACCTCTTCAATTTTGTCATGAATATCACGATATATAGTAGGAGCATCAGACAAGATATGGCAGCTGTATTCAATGCACGGACGAAAGGCAGATGTATAAATGTGCAAGATGGATTCGAAACCAACCTTCTTAAGGGTAGACATAGCAAATGATACAATATAATCATCCACTTCATGAAGACGTAGTGTGTCCTGGAGTTTAGCTTCAGCCATACTAATGACAGGCAAGAAAGGTTCTCTGTGGTGATTAAATGAAAGTAGTTTTGTGTTGAGTTAAAATTTAGAAACCATTTCTTTCCTCCAGTTAACCATTGAATGGATGTCCTTTATGAGAGCATTTGGCAGTTTTACGGATCTGTCGGATACTCTACTACGAGAGGAGTAAATATTCGTGTCATCTGTATAGATACCTAGTTGGGAAATTGTCGGAAAGGCCATTGATGAAACAGTTTAGGTTCGAGGATAGAGAACGCCTCCATTAATATGAAATTAACTATCATATAAACTATAACGGCTCCTCTTTCTTTTCAATTTTTTTTTTCAATAAATAAATTAGAAGCGAAGATAACAAGAACACTGGGTAACAAGTGTCTACAAAATATTGCTGCTACTGGAATAAGGAATTTAAGCTTTTTTAAAAAAAATTTCTAGCATTTAAGACATATCCATGCAAAGGCGAAAGTCAGTAAATATAATCACTTAAGCAAAACACTTCAGGCTAAACGCTTTAACGATCAGCTGTTCCTGATGTGCATTTATTCACAAACGCACATTTATAAAGTTTGCTCTATCGCTTTTTCAATAGAAAATGCACAGACGAACTACATTCATTAGATGCACCAGTTTTAACCTTCATGGCTAAGACGCCATACTACACACATTGTAGCGAACCATACTCATTCTCTTCGTATTCTCGCTGGTGAAATGTAAGTTCTAGTCGAGCAGCTACTTCCCAAGTAACGCTGCTTTGTGAAATCAACTCCCAAGAGGATGATTCCCGGATCAATAAAATCTTAATCTGTTCAAGTCTATGGGTAATCGTTTTCTTCCCCACATATCCCCATAAACTGTGACTCTTATTCGGTAACAGTCTACCTCGAGTGGCTCTTGGGGCTTCTATAAAGTAATCATTATTATAAAAAAAAAGAACAATTATGGGATGTATACGTTAAAACAAATTAAACCTAAGTAAAATTATATAAACAAATTTAACTTCGAACTTGTTATTACTGCTGAAAACATTTGCAATACTAGTAGCACTGCTTGTAGGTAGCTTATTGGAAATTATATTTCAATTGTTAGTTGCAAAGTCTTTGTCTTTGTTCATTGAAAGTGAAGAATGCTCAGATCTTAAGCTAGGTGTCAAATATATGAAACCCAGTAGATTCTCTCACGACACTCAACCTGATAAGTGTATACCAGGCAAATGCAGTACAGACAAAAGCGCACGATATAGTGACAAGTTTTGATGAAAGCAGCGCATACCCTTACAGGTGGGGCCCAGTTAGAAATTCGTTTAGGTCAGGTAACCCAATCGGCTTAGACGGTTACCGTTTGACGGCGTTTCCACATATCTAGATGTGACTCCCAGTTCGCCTTGCCTGCATCATCCTTCAAACTTGAAAATAAAAACTGCTTTCGACACACAGCAATGATACTCCTCAGCCACCAAGAACAAAGATGTACAACGCATCAGCCCCTAAAGCACATGCCAAACTGCTTATGATCAGGAAAGTAATAGTTACATCGGTGTGATATTTAGGGCATTCCCTCTTAATTCGCCAAAATAATTCTTTCCATCAATTAAGTTTAGAAACCATGGGAGCCATGGCAGTGTATTCATTATTATTATTATTATTATTATTATTATTATTATTATTATTATACTATGACCAAAATGGCCAAAAGTTCAAGTTTTATGTGATAAATGTGATATTTTTTTCAATCGAACATTATCGAGAGACGGAAACCGCGTAAGACAGTCGCCAAAAATCCAGTTACCATAAATAAAATAACATCGGCTGGTGATTTTTTTTTAATTATTATCCCTCCATTCGTTACTTCGCACGACTGTTACGTCCTGCTAATAACCCATAAATAACGGACAATTTCGTACTGCTTGATTTCCTGAGAAAATAAAAGCAAAAAAAGAAGAGAAGCAGTGGAGATCGAGGGAGAGAATCAGAATAAGCTGATAAGAATAGATGCTATACTTTTATCTTAGTCAAACCACCAAGATGTAATGGCAACCGCGATTAAACGCCATTTTTCATTCGAACTCTATCGAACGACACAAGCTGAGTAAAGCAATCACCAAAAGTCTAGTTGCCATAAATAAAATAAAATCGTCTGCTGAATGATTTTTAAATTATTATAAAGAGAAATGTTCATATGACGGGAATTTGGCAAGTTATTATTATTAATATTACAATAAAAAGTTATTATTATTATTATTATTATTATTATTATTATTATCAAAAGCAATAAAGAAGGAAAGATAAAAGTGGAGAGAGAGAGAGAATCAGATTAAGCTGATGAGATACTACACTTTGATCTGAGCCAAAAGTTCAAGTTTTATGATAACCCCGATAAATGTGAAATTTTTTCAATCGAACAGTATCAAGAGACGGAAACCGCGTAAGGCAGTCGCCAAAAATCCAGTTACCATAAAATAACATCGGATGCTGATTTTTTTAAAAAATTATTATCAAGAGAAATGTTCGTATTACGGGGATTTGGGTAATTATTATTATTATTATTATTATTATTATTGTGTTTACAATAGACACTGTGACCAGAAATAATTATGCTTTTCCAATATTTTTTTTCATATTATTATAGATTAAGCACTCCATAGATTAAGCATATCCAAAGAATTAAATAAAAGTTATTAAATTCTATAAAAGGGTGAGTTCAGTTTGCTGTATGACGTCACTGTAAAATGTTTCCCATACGGAAACCAAAACAAAAATGCTCATGCGGCGTAATCTTTGAAAATAGCAAAAAATGAACAAAACATTGAAATTTGTAATCTGGGATTCTTTTAAATATTTCACTATCAATTAACACCCCGGATTACGAATTTAAAAAAAATTAATATATATATATATATATATATATATATATATATATATATATATATATATTTACATTTTAAAAACTCCTGTTTTAATGCATAATTGTTTTAGCTTCTGTGTGGAATCCATTTACATACCTAACTGGGCCATCTTAGCTTTTCTGAAAATATTCATTTTTTATTGCTTAACATATAGTGATATGAAAAAAAAATATGAAAAAATGCCTATTATTATTATTATATCTTATACTTCTAAATCTATTAAAAACAAATATTTTCATTTAGCAACGTTTCTTTGTTAATACCTATTCGCTTAATGTACTCCAAACTCATAATAAATACATAAAAATGAGCTTCTAGATTTTCTACAGCTATACAATTGATGAAATAGTAACCATTATAACATTTTAAGCCAATATTCTTTATATGCTTGTTTGTCACGCATACTGGATTCACCTAAATAAGTTACTCCGTTGTTACGGTAACGTGGAATTGCTCGACACCAATAAACAAACAAATTCTCATACTATTACAACAATGAAGTATCTCATTAATGAGTAGGAGAAATCAGGCTGTTAGTTCATTAATTTTTATTTTTTTATTCCATGTTATTTTTTTATACTTTTGTCATCAGTAGTTTAAAAAGCATAATTATTTCTACACACCACAATAAAATTAATTTTCAGAAAAAAATTAATGATTTCTCATGCAAAATATATAGCGAATGCAATTGCAAAATTACTTGAATATGGCCGTTATATTTTGACGATTGAAATAAAATCGTAAAACAAATATATTTACAACCGTTCTACATTATTGTTATGTTAACAAGAGGCAGTACTTAACGGGAATAAATAAACGTCCTTTGTCTTAATATAACGAAACATCTTATTAGTAAATGATTAGTTATGAGACTGATAATAGTCTATTTTTATTTATTTTGTATCTTGTTGGCTTTCGTTGAATATTTTTACTTTAAATGATTGAAAAAAATTATTTTTTACATGCAACAGAGTTAATTGTTAAATAAAATCCTAGAACCATTACTTAAATAACGCCGTCATTTTGGGTCGATTCTAGTAAACACGAAATGACTGGTACCGTAAATATGTTCATATTTCGAACATTTTCATTTTAATTGAATAACAATATTCTGTAAGTCTTCAGCTTAAACAATGTCATTTGAATCAAGACAAAAGAAAAACTTATCTTAGCCGATGCGGTTCGTCGTCTGACGGACTTTTTTAAGATAAATGCAAGGATTTTATTTTTTAACAAGAATTTATATACAAAAGTAAAAAAAAAATATTGCTTTTTAAAAAATTTTAAATTTAAAAACACTTATGAATATTCATCGGTTTAACCAAAAAGTCAAGCAAGCTATGGAGGACGCCAAGTGACACAATTCAATAAACGAAAATAAGTAAATGATTTTCTTGATTTTTTTTAATACAAATTAATATTTAAATTATTTTATCTTTAATTAATTATCGGATTAATTTATGTTTTATATATTTTAAATCAATCATAAATTTAACCGTTTTCTTTTAATGTTTTGAAATTTTCATAGTCATACCTGTTGACTTGGGAAAGGAGTAATTCGTTCAGGAATTCAAATATTTGAAAAAATCCAGGACGCAGATTTATATTTTGATAAAGTCCACTAGAGGACGAAACGCGTCAGCTAAGATAAGTTTTCCTTTTTTTTTTATTTATATTGCTCTTTTACTGATATATTCTACCTGAAATTTTACCTAATGTTATTTGTATTCGATATAATTTCCGTTTGAAAACAATTTTCATCAAATATCCTTCCATATGTGCCCTTTCCACGACATTCTAATAGATTGTATGGTACCTCTTCCATTTAAATTATGTTTCTGCCTTTATCTTTTCAGGGAGACTGACAGGTTATCGATTTTATACTCATGGTGAATAATTATGCAAAAGTAAAATATCAGGTTGAAGTAAAATTATCCCAAGCTCAATATACTCATCATGACACTCAGTTTGATAAGTGTATATCAAGCACATACATCACAGCCAAATATGCACGATATGATCAAAACTTTTGAGAAAAGCAGAACATGAGCTTTCAGATAGGTCTGAAATTAGAAATACACTCTGATCGGGTAACCAAGTTTGTGCAGACTGTCGCTGATTGAGGGTGTTACTAAAAATATAGATGGGACTCCCAAGTTGTCTTGGCTGTCTCATCCTTAAAACAAAATATACAACCCTTTCGACATAATGCTTTCCCACTACTCCCGATCAGTGCGTCAGCCATAAGGAAAATTATTATTATTATTATTATTATTATTATTATTATTATTATTATTATTATTATATTTCAAGCATTTGCATATTCGCACCTGATGTTTGGTGTCTAATTTTAGAGATTTAATAAAAGTAAGTTTTTCTCACACATACAAGTACCGTTTTCTGCTGGGTAATTTCAGTTGATCCCCAAATTTAATTTTTACATTACTGTAATTCTTTTTGCAGATTTCCCAGTGTTTCAGTTATTACTGGCATGACATTAAAGTTCATGTTCCCCAATTCTTCTTATTATTATTGTTTTTTTTTTCCCCAGTTCTCCCTCTTTTATTGATACATATTTAAGACCATTCACACATAATAAGTTGTTAAAATTATTACTTCTATTCATTATGATGACCCACCAAATTTCATGTCTTTTACTGGAAATCAAGAGATAGCAAGTTTTCTCGTTATTCTAAAACTCTCTTCTTTATTCTTGATTATTTTTATAATTCTTGGGAGACGAAAGTTCAAGCCATTGTTATTACGTTTATATTCCTTTTAACATGATCTCCATACTGAGGGTATCTGGTGTCTTTCGTTCTGGAAATCTCCTCAAATTATCCCTTTGATTATCTTTTCTTTTCCTTTTTTTTTTTTTGTGACTTCAACAAATCTAGCAGTTGCTTCAGTCACCGTTATTCGCATTTCTATTTGTTTGACTCACTCTTATTTAGCTTATGAAAAAAAAAGGTCATTAATATTCTTTTTTTCAATAGTCTTCTTTTTCGGAACAAAAAGCTCTCTGCATTCACCACCTTTTCTCTGGACATGCTTCGAGTATCTCAAATACAAAAGGATTACATGTCATTTTTTTAGCTTATCTGGACGACAAAATTAATGCTGATTTTTCTCTTTATTCAATGGCGACAAATCAGGCACAGTTTTTTGATGGACTGTTTTATTTTCTTTTTAAATTTTTATATATTCATTTATATGCCCGTTTTATGGAGATTATTTTGATGCTTATAATTTTTATAACAAAATGGCATCCAAAATATGCTTCGGTATTTTCAACGAATACTGCTGATTGTGATACAATAATGTCTTGTGTTAAATTTAATAAATTGAAATTATATTTTCATACAGTAGAAACTTCTTTTTTTTCCATGGACCAAAGAATTTATTTCTCGACAAAATGTTTTTCAATCTTGCATTTAATTCCATTATGGCGTTGGGCGTAGTCTGACCATTGGCAAGTTAGTTTTACTGGATCACAGCCTAAGGCAGTTATTCGATCCTCATATCCCTTTGTGAAATTCTGATTAATTAATTTTCATACACATACATATTTTTATGTTCATTCAGTAAAAAATCCACTGACACAATTAAATTAAAATAAGCATTTTTTTTTTTTAAATTATATTATCTTATATATTAAATCTTGCTGCAAATGTTAGAAATATGGATCTTTCATTTCGTCAGCTAATAAAAATGCTTTGCGAAATATAAGATATATGTGATGGAAATTTTTCCTACAGGGTTAGCCAAAAGTCACGCTACAACTGAAAAAGAACAATCGCTTACAAAACGGAAACTATAGACTTTTGTGTTCCATAATTAAGCCAATAAAAGCTTCGAAATCATATGTCATATTCAGTAAGATAGATTTCATTTAGTTAATACCGTATTTTCTTGTGTATAATGTGACTTGAGTAAAATACGACTGCGTGTTTCCGAAGATAAAAATAGATAATAAATTCCATCCTTGAGTAAAATAATACAACCATCGCTAGAAAATTTGTTTTATTTTTGAAAAGTTGTACCATATTACCAATTAAAATCTCAATATCGGACATATATTTCACTAAAATATTTAATTTTTCATGATATTGAAATGAGCCTGATGTTTAGCCATCGAGTGTTTCTTCTCGTAAATTCCGTTTAAAACTTATTTTCTAATTTTCGGGGAAAGGTGCTAACTCGAAATATACGGTAATACATTTTAATCTATCATACTTTTCTGCTTGACATGACTTATATATATATATATATATATATATCAATATTTAAGAAATAATTTACGCAAATTAATAAACTAAGAAAAAATTGCCTTTCATTGAGAATGAATCGAGAAAGATTTATAAAAAACAAGAAAATCAAAATATACAAAATTTTTACTTTACACTATTTACATTGGTCGGACTGTTGTCCTCGTCTTTGTTGTTATATTCACGACGTTTCGGCTGTTGTAAGTTCCGGCCTTGTTCAGGTGATTGAAATTTCCAACCGAACCCTTTATTTCGTCCATCGGGGTAGATTGGAGAGTTGAGTTGATAAAGGGAAATAACTGAAACCGAGATAACCGGAAGAGGCATGACAGGTGGAACTAGAACAATTTATACCTGAAGAAAACTGGAGCGTAAAACAACCTAAACGTATTGAATATGACAACAAAGATGAGAGCAACAGTCCGAACAATGTAAATAGTGTAAATGGTACATGTCAGAAATATTGACAGAAACTTTATCTTGTTAGCAAGACTGGGTGTATTTGGAAACTTGCTGTTTCAAAGAAGAAGCTGAGAAACACAATTCAGAAAACGTGTCCTTTTGTATAATACAACCCCACTTTTCACTTGCAACTTTCGTTAAAAATTTCGCGTATTATGCACAGGAAAATACGATAAAAACAATAATGAAAGTATTTTATCAATAGTAGAGCGATTTTATGCTCACCCTAAAGTATTTCCTATAGTTTACAAGAAATCAAAATCGTATATGAAAGGTATAAGTATACAAATGTAAAAAAGGGTGATTTAACCCCTTGTCAATGGAGTCAATGTGAATTTGCCAAATAGATTATAAAAAAAAACTGTTTTAAAAAAATGACTGTAAAATGAAAACTTCTTACACAAAAAATACTAATTTGCTGTAATTCCCAAAATTAAAGTCCAAGTTTTTCTGGATATCTTGGAGAGTTGAGTTAGTGAAGGGAGATAACTGGAACTGAGATATCGGGAAGAGGAAAATCTTAAAAATCTTAAAAAATGAATTTATTAAAATATCCTCAAAGCAGTTAAAAGCTGAATTATCAGACGCTAACAGTAAAAGATCTCTTTCATAAAAAAATATATTCTTCCATAATCTACTGAAATATTTTTATCTTTTTTCGTTTCATTTTCACATTAGGCTTGCTACATAACTCAAATAAACTTCAAAGTGGTGATTTACGACCTCTCTGGCATCAAATGGGCTTACAGTAAATATTGCCAATTAAAGTAAATATGTAACACTATGTTCACTTAAGAGGACATCTTTTCAGGCAGTAAGTTTGGTCTTTGATCAGATATTATAACTAAAATTGCTAAGTTTTTTTGCTTTTTTTTTGTTTTTTTGTATAGAACTATATCAGTCAGAGTTCCAAATTTTGGAGCTAGTCTCCAAGATGAAGGATACTGTAATGAGTTCCATACACACTCAATGCGCCATATCGGATCAACTTTATAAAACGTAAAGTATATTTATGATAAACTATTTGGCACCACATTGTGGAACATTACTTAAACAGGTATTATAGCAAACCTTTAATACTGAATTTAGATCCATTTTGTTTCTGAAGATGAATTTAGAACAAAACAACAGAGGAATACTGGATGTAGAATTTTGTTGATCCTATTTTTTATCACGGTTGATAATTTGGGGATAAAATAACCAACATCTCGATGGATATATTAATGCTCTTATATAAAGTATCATCATTGTAGCCTTGAATCAGACCAAAATAATAGCGCTAAACAATTTTCGGCAATCTTAAACATTCGTGCTCGCAAAAAAAACACCATCACCAAAAAAAAAAAAAAAAAAACGATGATTAGAATTTTAACAAAATTTTAGCATATGAAAATGAATTTCTACATTTCTCTCTTCTTGAAAATTGACAACAAAAATAATAAACACTATTTATTTATTAGATTGTTTATTTACACTATTATATTTTTTTATAGGAATGGTTGACAATTGAGTAATTGGAAATCCTTTCAAAGTTTATAAAATGGCAAATAATAAGGATTTCCTTAGAGTTGGTTCACATATTTTAATAATTTAGTAAATGTTTATAAATTTATGAATAAAAAATTTTTCGTATTTATTTCTTTATAAATTGGTAAATAATAAATATTACATTGCGTTAGTATTTATTGTATGAGTTTTTAGAA
The DNA here is from genome assembly GCA_903632075.3 of Acanthosepion pharaonis. Classification (NCBI taxonomy): domain Eukaryota; kingdom Metazoa; phylum Mollusca; class Cephalopoda; order Sepiida; family Sepiidae; genus Acanthosepion; species Acanthosepion pharaonis. The sequence continues at coordinate 189,838 of CAHIKZ030004700.1, read as the reverse complement.
TGTTGAAAATATAAAATTATTCTTGTAAATAAACAATCTAATAAATAGTGTTTAATATTTTAGTTGTAAATTCTCAAGAACAAAAAAAATGTATAACTTCTTTTTCATCATATGTATGGCTTTATTACAATTAATGATCGCTTTTTAAAATAACAAACATTGCCGAGGAGTGAAGGTAGTTTTTTTTTTTTTTTTTGTCAGGCGCGAAGTTTTTCCAAGTTTCTTTTCATTCTTCTTCATATTCATTAATGATGAATCCATTTTATATAACCGGAAAATGTTTCTGATATTTTTGTCATTTCTTAATTCCCAAAATATCTCTAATGGCTTTTAAGTAAATTACCAAATAATTTATAATAAGTTTGCTTTGCAAACGTGGTTTTATTATTACATTATGTAGAAAAAAATTTTTTTTAACTACAACTCATCTTAACTGATGGGTTGAACGTACTGACCTTGTTAAAACTCATGATTACACCAGATTATGTTTTATCTCATAAACTGTAACTAAGTTAACTCAGCGTACTTACAATACAAACCACTGGTTGCCTCAGTGAGTTTTGAAAGTGTACAATTGTACCTGAGCGGGCGTCTGTAACAGGCATACTCGAATATGAATGGCAAACCATACTTTGTTTTTATCTTATTACTTAACTGTAAATCTCAATTTTTGATGTTGTCTCCCCGGCTTCGAAGTTTCTTGGAATAATCCATTCTTCTTCAAGGGGTCTGTAGTTTGAATAAGTTTATTTCCATTTTTTCCCAAATTTTCCGTGTCTTATATATATATATATATATATATATATATATATATATATATATCAATCATTCATAATAGTCACTTCTTGCTTTCTCACCTAAAATTATGTGATTCAGTAAAAATGTAAAATTTAGTGGTCCTTAGGTATTGTCGTAGGTGAAATGAATTAAAAATCAAAATAATTTTCTTAACTTGGAAATTAGTTATTTTTCATTTTTAAAAAAGGCGATTTAAAATACTTACTGTGATGGAAAATGTCAAAGAATGAAGATTTTGTTGCTTTTGAAATTTAGTTTTTATCTTCGCAGTGTTTCATTTCAATTATATTAACACGCGTCATTTATTAAAAAAGCATGAAAGAGCGGACTTTGCTGTGGGGAAATGTTCGAGCAGAGCTCTCATGACAGCCTAGTGAGTTCGATACTCTCGGAACGCCCAAGAGATTATGGCCTTAAACCAGAATAAGTTAAGCGTAGTCATGGAAAACTATTGATGTATAATGAAACTAATATCTAATACCAGCTATATGTGCCTGAACTTGTTGGTACTTCGGGGGGTTTTATGTGATTTATGACTGAAAAAGATCAAAGTCGCTGGCTATAAGCAACCACAGAATTCTAACACGCAAAAATACAATCCCAATAACGTTGGATTTTTGGTAAGTAAATCAATTTCACATAAACTTACTATTAAAGAGGATTTCCCATGCGTATACTTATAATATATTTACTTAATGTACAATTTCGTATCTATTTTATCACTATAATTAATCTCTGGGGGCAGGGTATATTTGACCTGACAGAACGGTTATGACAATGCTCTGGTAAAAAGCAGCAAAAACCATTGATATATGAAAATGTGCATGTACTTAACTGTAAATATCAATTTTTTTATGTTGTTTCCACGACTTCGAAGTTTCTTGGAATTATCCATTCTTCAAGGGATCACTTGAAATAAATATGTTTATTTCCAATTCTTTCGCGTTTATATATATATATAAAATGTGCATTATATTCCTTTCCTAATGAGTATTATATTGTGTTGTGATGATGATTTACGTTTATATAAAAATCTTAAGTAGAGTTTATCCATATATATATATATATATATATATATATATATATCGAAATTGCAAGGGCTCGGTCCGTTTCGTGCTTCAGGTAACACTGGTCTGAAGATCACTTTTGGCATGAAACTGTTACAATACAGTGATGCTTTCTCTATCCAACAAACTCCCCCACTCCCTCTCTCTTTCTCATTATATATATATATATATATAGTAAACAGTTGAAATGAGATATTTTGAATCAGCGATTCACTCAACATTTTATCATACTTGATTATTATAATGTTCTTAATATTAAAACTTTACATACAATGATTGCTTGTCTTGAAACTGTTATCCCCAGAAAGACACAATTAATCAAATTTTAGTCTAGTAAAATGCAATCTTTTGATATAATATATATATATATATATATATATATATATATATATATATATATATATATATATATATATAAAAGGCGAAATGTTGTGTAGTTACTTCAGAAGCGTTTTTGTAGATACTGGTAACTTTTTTAACTCAGAGTTTGTTTTTGCTTTCCATTAAGAAATATTTTCAAACATTTTTATACAATTTGTCTTATGTTCAGAATTATTCTGAGATATTTAGCAATGTTGTCCACATGGAAAACAAACCCAAACTCTTATATATATATATATATATATATATATATATATATATATATATATATATATATACATAAAATTTGCTGAAATGAATCAACTTCTTTATCCGCAGAAATATCAATCTCGATTTCACTTAACGCCGATTCGATCCAAAACAATATATTTATAAAATGGTGTAACATGCAAACAGAATAAAACATAGACCTAATATAAATCTTGAAAATTCATTAATTTACATACCGTCAAAACCAACAAAATCTGACTTATCTGAAACTAAAAGTAAAAACACCTACTAAGCAAAATATTCCTTTATTGTCTACTGAAATGTTTCTATCTGTTTAATTCCTTTTTCACAGCATGCTTGTTGTATGACAAAAATATACTTCACAGTGGGGATTTAAGCCCTCTCTGTCATCCAATTGAAGTTACAATAAATATTGCCGATTTAAATAAATATGTAACTATCCAAGTCTACTTTATAAATAATGACGATTTTTTTTTTGTTTTGTTTTCCTACAATTTCTCAAACGTACAAAGCATGTCGGGGAGTAGCGGAGACATGTTGAAAATTGCAATCGTAAAAAACTAAAAGGTGATGCAAATTATGTTAATTAACAAGTTTTTCGATCAGCTCTTATCAAAGAGAATAGCTGCTAAATGCAATAAAAGATTTCAACTTCTTATTGGTAATATCATTTTATGGTTGAACCATTTAAATTTATCAACAATCCATTTGAATAAGTGTTGATCGCTTATCATGATTTGCATCACCTTTCCTTTATTGATACTTTTTTTTTATTTCTTTGCCATATAATTTTCGGATTTATTCTTTCTGCCCATAACAAGAAAAAAAATAATAAGTAAAATGATTTCAAAATTTAATTGCCTTTTTAAAGTAGAGTGTTGATTTCCATGTGTGAAATTTTGATCAATCGTCAAATTACCGTCAGATTTCGTCATTGACTTGGATTCTTTGAAATTATCTGCTACGGGAAGCGAGTTTTTTTTTTTTGTTTTTTTTTAAATAGATAAGAAAAGAGAATTATTTCCTTCTGACTGCTCAAAAAGAAACATGACCCATTCTCTATCTCTATTAAATGTATTTAACTTGTCTGACAATAACCGATAAGTATTAAAAATCTAATTGATTTAAATAAACGGAAAATATATTAGCATTTCAGATGAAGCTAAAAATTGATATTATTGAATTGCAGACACTATGAAAAAGAAGAAAAGATGATCAAAGATATTTACTAAGTATAGCTTATTCTGGTAGAAGGCCAAGATTTTTAGGCAAATTGTTAATTTAGAACATACTATAGGGTAGTAAAAACTTATAAGCGTAATAGTAATTATAACTTACTAGAGTGTAATAAAATTATAACTTACTACAGAAAATAAAAAAATATTACTACCTACAGGTAATAATATTTGTAACTTACTACAGGGTAATAAAAGTTGTTACTGCACGGTAATAAAAAATAAAACTCAATACAGGCCATTATAATTCACGATAGGGTAATAAAATTATAACTTACGATAGAGTTTTAAAAATTATAATTGACTACAGAGTAATAATAATTATAAGTTAGTATAGAGTAAGAAAAAGTATATTATAGGATAATAAAAATTATTACTTACTACAGGGTAATAATAATTATAACTTACTGTAGCGCAATAAAAAATATATAATAATATATAATATGTATTATATAATTTACTATAGTGTAATAAAATTATGACTTACTCTAGAGTAATAAAAATTATATCTTACTCTAGTGTAGTAAAATATCTGGGAACTCGGTTCACAGAGCATCATTCCAAAGTAAACAATATATATTTTAAGGAATAGATTTAGGCTTAATGGTCGACAAATGAAGCCTTCTCGTTATCATTACTTGTAATTGTTATGTCTCTCTTAAAATTTAAATTTCTAAATTAATCTTAACGTTTCAGTAGCATTTCTTTCACCGTAATTCTCTTAGCTTTTTTTTTTTACTCTAGTTTTATTAGAAGTAATGTATATGAAGTATATGAATTTCTAAAATGAATCCTTGTCAGTTATTAATATTTCAGATATACTTATTCACGTTGTATTCCATTAATAGGGTGTAAGTTCCACTCTTTCCAAGAATGGTTACGTTGGGAAACAAATAACCGTCAGGTTGTTTTCGCGATAACTATACTCTTGAAATTTTCAAGTCTACGGTTAACCATTATCTTCCCTACATAGCCTCATGAACTGCACTCATTGCCTTACCTTATGCTAGTATATCGCCACACATTAAACGACTACCTTGAGTGGCTCTTGAGCCTTGCATTATCTATATAAAAATATTCCTTCCATCTTAATTTTATTGCTTTTATTGCTCTAGCATTATTAGATGTAGCACTATTCTAATATCTTAAATGAAGTATTTTAAATTATTATTAATATTTGAGTAATATTTATTTCCTATTTCTATTGCTTTTTATTACATTAGTAGTATTAGATGTGGGTGTTTGGATGGTTTAATGGTTATCTATGCTGAAAGTTCGAATTCCAGCCAAAACTTTTACGGTCACATTTGCATAAATGCCATTGAAAAAGCGTGAATCTTTCTTCCCTCATCTATGGGTTAAATAACAAATCGGACTGGGCTCTATTTTCAGTCTAGAGAAAAGAAAACTGAATTTAAAATTGTGGACAATACTGACGGAACAAATTTCTTTCCCTGAAATGCATTGCAATTTATAGATAAGAAAGATTGATTGATTTGTTTTTACGGTTTATCAACCTTTGCCAGAAACCTTCTTTTTAGATTGTAAGAATTTTTTTAATTTTTTGTTTTAGATAATACAGATTCACTGATACAAGTCCAACTAATCCATAGCTAGGGGTAAAATAGGTGGATTCATACCATTTTATAAAGTATTTGAACGTAAGTAAATAAAACGAACCCCATTAGAATTGGAACTCGACTGTCCAATTTCCATATCCATGCAGTTATCATATATCACCCGCACGCCCCAGCGTACAGCACCTTTTATTCCCTATCTAGGTACTGACCAGACTCGATGTTGATTAACTTCAGTGATCGTACGAGAACCTCCGTTTCAAAGTGATATGGCCTTAAGCCCCTACAGATAATGAAGAAAAGCTAATTGTGATGAAAGCATTATCAACAATTATGGTGGGAATGGTATTTAAAAAAGAATTATATGCAGTATATCTTAGATTAAGCATTATGAATTATTAATATTTCTGTAAAATTAATTTCATTTTATTTTTTTTCCTTTTAATCGTATTTTACAGATAGTTATTCTCTCCCTTTGTTTAATTAATGGCCGTAGAATAACGATCTAAGGGATGCAACAATCAAAGATGAGGAATAAAGTGAAATAATTGGCAATGTTTAACATTTGTGCCGACTCACCACCAAAAAATACGTTGCGCCAAAATTACAGTTATTGTCTTAACACCACTATTAATGTATACACTCTTGACTCCCTCGGCAATGTTTATATACAAGATTATAAGAATTACAACCAAGTATAATGGGATATTTATTATTAACTTTTTTATTAAGACTTATTATTTGACATTTTATGAAGAAATAAATTTAAAGAGAAATCTTTTTATTCGAAAATTTATTAAAAAATGATCTAAACCAACTAATATTCATTATTTGCAATAGATTATTTGCAATTTTATAAATAACTTTGAAAACAAGAAAGTCTAAATAAACCTACGAACACACCGAATTTGCCGGCGACGAGGACGCAGTCTTTTTTTTTTTTTTTTTTTTAATAAATCTTGAAAATTTGCCGTGTGACCTTGAAGACGAAGGTCAGGGTTTCCGTAGGCTTTTGATCACCCCAGAGAAATGTTAACCAGACGACCAAAGTTATTATGCTCACATTTGCATAAATGCTATCAGAAAAGGTGTGAATCTTTCTTTTTTCAGCTATTGGTTAGATAAACAAGGCGGTCTCGGCTCTCTTGCCAGTCTAGAGGAATGATAACTGATTGTAGGCAGTGCAACACGGAACAAATTTAATTCCCAGAAATGCATCGCAATTCATAGATAACGAAGATTGATTGATTTGTTTTTACGGTTTATCAACCTTTTGCAGGTGATGTATGTGATCTCTTAATTAATGTTATAAATTATACACCGTGTATGACAGTAAATAATCAAAATATCATAGCAGATAATATGTATTCGTATAGAATGTTCCGGTAGTAGACAAGGGGTGGGGAGCCAACAGACAAGTAGTATCCAGGAAGTTAAAAACCACTCCGTCTTCCTAGTTCGCAACTTCCGAACTAAGCCACGCCCACTTGACTTCTATGAGCTGTGTCGTCTCAGGACGTAGGCGATCATGGCTCTCCACAACTTTCTGCCCCTTAATAAACTATTTCTTTTATTTCCCCTAAGCCCTGTCATGCCATCGATTTACACTAGCTCACTATGTTATGTTATGCGTTGTTTCGCTCTGACCCACTTGCTCTCTATCTGTCCTGTGAGTATCAGATTTTACAAGCTTTCTTTCCTCCTTATGTGCTTCAGAAACATCAAGTGTATCGCCCTGGTGTTAAGTATTAGTTTCCTTTTTGTTTCCATTTTCTCTAAAACTTCGTCGTTGCTCACCTATTCGGCCCATGGTATCGTCAGCATCCTTCTATAGAACCACATTTCTGTTGTTTCATGTCTTCTCTTCATCTTTGAGGAGATCGTCCAGCACTTACTGCCATACAAGAGGACAGATATCACGTAGCAGTTTATAATTCTTTTCCTTGTTTCTAGCGAAATATTCACGATGTGATAACCATTAACAGGGTTTCTCTGTTTTTTTTTCTATTTTATTTTCATTATTTTTACTGTTTTCATGTTTCCCAAACTTTACCTGTTCAGCTGTTCAGCAGTACAAGCATGATTGAAAATATACCGGCACTACTTTTTGAAACATGGCAGCTTAATTTTAGTCCCATAACCATTTTTTTTCTAAAACGTTATGAGATATCAAAATAAACATTTTGTTTCTTTGAAAATATTTTAAAAGAATTTATATAGGTAAAGTTTATTTTTATTGTTTTACATTTAAGTAAAGCTTTATTTTATTTTTAATTTTTTTATATTCCACCATATTGGTAAAATTTAAAAAAATAAAAAGGTTGACCCTTATAAAGGTTTTCCCGCCAAGCATATAATGGAACTTCAGCTGATATTTCAGTGAATGGAAAGACACACCTGGGGAGAACAATGAATTGTGGAAGTGAAGTATGACTGTGGTTGATTCAGCTTTACTGTGGGTATATATTCCACTCGGTATTTTATATGCCTAAAAAAGAGTAGACTTACGTGTCTCTCTATAGTAAGAGTAAAATGATAAAAATCCAGCCTGAACGTGATTAAGATGATCTACATGTTTCTAAATCACCTAAAACAACATCTTGGTAAAGTAGAGGAAAGTACTGAGACTTTATTTTCATGTTTGTTCTTTTGTCTTAAAACTTTGCTATTTACACTTATGGGTGCTTCCTTGACGTTAGTGCGTCCTTCATGTCGGCAAATACGGTAGTACGTTTTTTTTCACGGATTATTTTTTTTTTATCTCAGATTATTTCTTGCTTTAATCTTCTAATTTTCTTTATAATCAGGATCTAGGATCAAGACGAGTAATAGAAATCCAAGGACGGAAACTGTTTTGTGTGTGTGTGTGTGTTTCTTTATTTATTAAAATTCTAACCATTACTTTTTAAAATGATAAACATTGCCGAGGTAGTCAAAATTGTATACATTAATAGCATTGTAATGTGAATTAACCGTACTTTTGATACAAAGCTTTTGTGGCGGAGTGGAGTGCTGGCACTAAGTTTAAACATTGCCGACTAATTTAAAAAAATAATAAGAAAAAATTCAGATTCCATTTTCTAACTAGATGCCTTCTATGGCGTGATCTGTCTCGTCGACCAATCTGCTAATATACAAAGAAATCGATTCTCATTAGTTTTACCAGAAATCGGTTCAATATATAATTTGTATGCCTTATAACTGCCTGACTTCTTAATTAACCTAAAGAGTATTTAAAATCGCGGTATATATAATAAGGTAATTATGGATAGCGTAATGGCCCGGAAAAGTGAGCAGACAACCCGAGTTCAAATATGACAGAGTTCACTGCCACGCTACTATCTTTGGGAAAGGCATGAATCCATCATTATTTCTCACCAGGCTTGAATAGAAACATATGCTGTGTGTCCTAGCCTTGGATATTAGCCAGTCAATGAGAAAGATAATTCCTCATTCAAAACCATTCCACTATATTTTCAATGAAGCTAGTGTATAATAAAGAAATGGATTTTTCTCTGTCTACGACCTGAAATCAGTCGAATTGGTTGAAATTCTACCCAAATCTTATTCACTCATGGCTGTAATTGCAAAGTTTTCGATGGCTTCTCTAAGTGATTTATTTATTTTTTGAGAATTTACTCCAAGAAAAAAAGCATCTTGCAGGGGGATTTTCTAGTGGAAGAATGGTAAAGTCTTTTACATTTTAAATTGTTGAGCACAATTCCTTAATTATCGCCCAATATCAAAAAAGGTCAGATCAAGTCCACACCAACTGGAGCAGCAGTAACACTTCCAACAACAATCCCATAAAAAGACAATCAAAACAAAAAAAGTAAGGATTTTTTTCATTTTTTTTCTTTACATATGAAGTTTTTTTTTTTTTACAGATATATCATGTTTTTGTCTGTTTGTTGTTTTATTTTGTTGTTTTTTCTTCATATCCCCTCCCCCAAAATTCAAGAAAGTTAAGGACACAAAATTACACTACTTGTTTAACATTTACTCAGATCCGGAAATTGCGTATTTACACACACACACACACACACACGCACATATACACACACACACACACACACACACACCGATGCATGCATATATATACACACACAAACAAACACATGCACATATACACGCAGAAAATATTCACCAGCGCTTTTATCATTCATTTTAATTTTCAAAGGACTACGTCATCTTTTCACGTTAGATGCTCTTGATAATTATCATTTCCAGGAGTAGTAGTTGGAGACATAGTATTGTAGTGGCCCTTCCGTCTTATTATTATTATTATTATCATTATTATTATTATTATTATTATTATTATTATTAATAATAATAATAATAATGATAATTTTTCTTCTCTATTTTCATAATTACAATCATGCACGTACTTTCAAATGTGCTATTATAGTTGTATTCGTTAAATTTTCATACCAGTAGAAATTGGTGGGTTACATCTGAGATCAATGACAATATCTCTTTAATTCTTTATTATTATTATTAGTAGTAGTAGTAGTATGTCAGCTAATCTTTCTTCGTCTTCTTTGTAAATTAGATTTAATTATTTTCTTTGTATAGCCATATTTTGTTCATCTTCCGTCTTTTTTAAAGGTTTTTTTTTTTTATCTATTTATAAATTCATTGTACCTTGACTTCATTTTTAGACCTAATATTTCACGCCAGCGTTTTACCTGAAACTGATTTTTCTTTTTATTTTCTGGCATTTTTTCTGTAAATATGGGAGAATATAAAAAAAAAAAAACTAATATTTTACTCAATTCATACTTTCACTCTCCAACACAGTTCTTTAGGTTCGATTTATTTTCACCCTATGCCCAGTGTATACCTTTCAAGTAAGTAATGTAAAGTCCGTTTCGTTTCATTATTAATATTTTTTACCAACTGGATACGTCAAATGTCTCTCTTTTAAATTTGTCCATCGTCCATTTTTTTTTTCATTTTCCAAAACATTTTTCACTCTTCTTTCCACCATATTCTTCATGAATATTATTAATATTATTATTATTATTATTATTATTATTAATATTATAATTATAATTATCATTTTCATTCTCCTCATCATCATCATTATTATTATTATTATTATTAATCTCCATTTTTACATTAAAATTTGATTTTTATTATTTTCTTATTACGAATGTATCCAACCAACTTTGTGATTATTCCGGTTAGGTAACTGTATGTGTCCCTTCAAAACTTTTGGATAATCTTGTTCACACAGCAGGTTCCCGTTGACGATACTGAAGCGATCTCCCGTCACTAACTGATTGTGACACGTGACACAAGTAAAGCATTTCAAGTGGTAGACGTTGCCTTGAACGCGTCTCACCATCTCATTCGCCGGAATGGCCTGGCCGCACGAGAAACAGGTACCGCCCACTCCGAACAAACTGTGAAAAAAAAAAAAAAATGGAATGATTAGAATGGAAAGAGAAAATTCTGTATTAAGAAAACAAAAACTTCACACATATCATTATTTAGTATAAGGTTGTGTACAGAAGTTTAAATATCTGGGATTTGTTTTAACAGTGGATGGAAAACACGACAACGAAATACGAGCATTGTAATGGCAAAAGTTGCCTTCCAAAAGAAACAGGAACATTTCATCAAATGATTGCTGAACTGCTATTTAATATCAATCGTTCTATATGAAAGGGGATGATGCACTATTTCTTCACAGATGAAGAGACAGCAGAGATGTGGTTCTACAGAAGGATGCTAAGAATATCATTGGCGCAGCTTGTAAGCATCGAGGAAGTTTTAAGGAAAATGGCAACTAAAACGAAACAGACAGTTGGAAATATAATGAGGAAAGAAGGAGCGGAGAATTTGAAACACACGGGACCTATCGAAGACGAAAGGAACAGAAGAGGCAGCTGACGAGTTTTTATGAAGAAATAGCGGAACAATGTTTCAGATTTTTCTCTTGGTTTCAGGTCCGTAATCACATATACGTTGCACATTGTATGACTATTTTCGCCTAATTCTAGTCATTATCAAAGGCTTTTCGATCCTTGATCTGTCTTATTTTTTATTTTTTTGATACCACTTTTCTGCGTAATGGTTTATGTCCTCGTTTTATTTTATTTTATTTTTATTGTGAAATACATTTCCTACGTTTGCTCGTCCGGGGTATGACAATAAACTACATCCAGAAGCAAAGCCACTATTCGGGAGAATGGAGGCTTTGGGAATCGTTGAACCAACTCTTAATAACTGTTGTTCCCAGATCCAACCTAACCCGGGGTGGTAGCACCTGTTACGGTTACTATGATCAAAAAATGAACAGCGAAACAAAAACACTACGAAATTCTAAGAATAAATGTTTGTAGTAAAAATACCAGCAATACATTTTATAGTAGAATTACTAACAATAACTTTTATTACAAAATAACCAACAATACTTTTTATCACGTATCTAAGATATACAATTGCGTTCAAAATATATTTAGTTGAAGCCATAAAATTGTGTTCAAAATGTTTAGATTTCGGCATTAAATAAACCCTAGACGTCCATATAATATCCAACAATTTCTAAAGAAATCAAATTGTATTCTAAAATATAACTTCAACAAAACTACAACATAAAACACACACATCACCTCCTCAAGTAATTATGTCCACGCATATATTTATATGAACAAAAGCTGAGTATCATCTACCATGTACTCAATTCTGAAAGCAGAATAACAAATATGAGTTTATTACTTCAAAGCTCATAAAAAATTAAATTTCGATATTAAACGATTCATAAGCAGTTGATAGAACGTTAAACAAATCAAATCGCATGTTTGTTTCAAAATTTGATATAATTTTCTTGATGTCGGATGTTCGAGTTTCATGTTGATTTCTTTTACAAGAGATGAATATTTACTATGACATTTAATGCCGAATTTTGTATATGCGTAGTGTAAGGATCGAACCAGTAACTCAATATTTTTAGAAAAACAAAGTGGCCTTACTGACCAATATCAGTAGGCAAAAATTCAGTGAACAGGTGTATATATATATATATATATATATATATATATATATATATATATATATATATATATATATATATATATATATATATATATATATATATGGAGAAATAATATATACAGATGCGGATGCTGGCAAAAACACATACACAATATACAAGAATAACAGAAGGAATGAGACATAAAAAGATAAGAACAAAGACCTTTCTTTCCCTTTCTCTCGTCAAATTTAATTGTTTTATTACCCCTCAAGCAAGGGACACCTTTTTCAGCAAGTCCGAGATGGATTCAGATCGCTACTACTAGATACAAGACAATGGTTAAAAGATTTAACATAGAAAGAAAAAATTCATTCTTTCAAATAATATGTGGAAATAAAAATTATTCGCCTGAGGAAGGTCACAAGACTCAAAACCCGTGTAGCAAAATATATAGAACAAAGTATATAGCCACTAAACTAACTGAATTTATTTTTTACATGTTTTCTGATAAGACATTTAGCCATCTCGGGACTATTTGTCATAAGAATCACTGAAAAAAAAATTTGAGTTATTCAGCTGAAATGAAAACAGGTTAGAATCGCTTTGTGTCAGCTCCACTGCCTTTCCAACTGAGCAATGGTGAGAGGAAAAAGATCATCCAGGTCTTCAGTAATGGTACCAACATTCATACACTGTCTTCGGATTTCGAAGGATATTCAGGAACCATCAAGAGAACAGTGAATAAGTTTTAAAAAGAGGGAACAGTAGAGAGGAAAACTGGATCAGGAGATGACAACAGCAGGAGGTATCATCATTTCAACTTAGAGCTAAGGAGATCTATTAGAAAAAATCCAACTCAGTCCATGAGACCTGAAAGAGGAGTTTCAGCTATGACAGTTCAAAGAGCTGTGAAAAAAGACTTGAAAATGTAATCGTACGTGAAAACTGAGACACCTTGTTACACCAGGACAGAAAGTTAGGAGGTTAGAGATATCGAAGATATTTGAAAATGATCCCGAATAATATATATATATATATATATATATATATATATATATATATATATATATATATTTTGAACTTTAATCCTTCATGAGCTTACGATCGTTAGCTATGATTAATTAACGATAACCATGTTATTTTTTTTATGACCGTCTGTCTTCACAATCCTTCTGTTAAGAGAGTAATTATACATTATTATTGTTCAAAGTAGAGTACAATAGTGTTATAAGAACCTCGGAGAAGTCCAGTAAGATATCTTTAATCATTTGTAAGATATAACGGTTTAAAGCTTAATCAAAAATTGGACAATTTTGCTGTTACACTAGAAATACATACATACATAAGTGAACATTGGAGTTAACACTCAGAGACGACAGACTGTTTCATACTAAACGCAATCATCAGGTAACCTGAAAACAAGGTTTGTTTGAAACAGATTGTTTGAACGTTTGCTTGAAACAGTCTGTTTATTCATTAAACTGTATATTTCTTTTTTATCAATCGGTCAGAATATTCGAGAAAGCTTTATTACAGAAAAATATACGCACTCCGGCAGGATTCGAACATGCGTTCCCCTAGGAGAAACCGTCATTTGATTTAAATAATAATAATAATAATAATAATAATAATAATATATATTTTTCAATGATGGTCTTTTTTTCCTAGTGTCCCCACTACATGGCTTTAAGCGTGCTACTAGATTGGCTTATAGGTCCCACCATTTTAGTATTGAAATAATTAAATTCTTTTACTCCAACAGTTAATTTTCTCGCATATCCCAGCAGGGGAACTTGCTTCCCTGATAACTACAAGTTTCAAAAAATTAAATGCAACGTTAATCGCCATCTTCTGTTGACTTGAAACCTCTTCATCTTTTATCCTATTTTTTTTTTATTTAATTCATTTACATTAAATCTATTAAAACTTTATCTTTATTTTCAATATTGAGTAACATACCACAAACGCCGCTTGCCTTAAATGCTACCTTATCAACAAACTAATGAAATGCTAGCCAGCAACCTTCGCTTCAAAAACAGTCTTTCAAATTAACACTTTATATATATATATATATATATATATATATATATATATATATATATATATATATATATATATTTTTTATGTTTATACATTCTTTTTTATAGATACAAATATTTAAGTAAATGTTCTGTTTATAATAAACAGTATTAAACAACATTTACCGGCCTGAATATGAAAATTTCTCGGACATTCAGGCCGGTAAATGTTGTTTAATACTGTTTATTATAAACAGAGTATTTACTTAAATATTTGTATCTATCAAAAATGTATAAGCATAAAAATGTCTTTAAAATGATTGTTAGACTTTGTCCACTTCATAATGTGATATATATATATATATATATATATATATATATATATATATATATATATATATATATATATATATATATGCATGTTTCATTAAAAACGACAGACAAGGTACTACAGTTAAGCTTTTATTTAATTTTTCTTGTGTTCTGACAGTTTCATAATGTGTGACGTCATATATATATATATATATATATATATATATATATATATAT